>JAULBY010074204.1:0-31703 GCA_032358315.1 Ophiocytium majus | reverse complement strand
GATTTCCTGGTCACACGCACCGTGTGCAAAGGGCTTTCCGCGCCCTAAGCGGAGTTTAATAAGAGTACATACTTTGTGGTGCATTGGATTCGTGTCATGGCCGCCAGTGAGCGGATTGGCATGCATGTGTCATGGGCTCTTGCACAAATAAAGAAAACTACTCAGTAACTGTGTGTCAACACTGTCAAGCTTGAGTCCTTTGTCAGCTGCAGCGTCGACGCGTCCCACTTTGGTACATTCGATCGAGCGCCGTGCACCAGGTCCGTGCGGTCCGTGCGGGTCACGCGGATCACTGTGCACAGATCACAGTTCGTCTTAGTCTGAACGCTTCGGTGCATTAGCACCGCCGGGCGCCCCCGGGGCCTGGAAGTGGGACTGAGTCAAGAAGCGCGGCACAGGCAGGCAGGCGCTGGTGGTGGCGCTGGTGGTGTGGGGATGGCGCTGCTGCAACCATAAACGGACACACGGCGACCTCGAAAACCGGCGCCCTAGGGCCACTGAGCACCAGCTGGTTCCAGGTAAGTGCGCAACCCAGCCTGCTCCTGTGACTCATGAGCTGAATTTTAGACACAGTGATGCTAGCTGGTTGGCTGGCGCCAGCGCTGCCGCTGCTGTACGCCGCTTACGCTGCTGCGTCACTGGTTATGCAGTGGGGCAGTGGTGCTTGAGTTCTGCTGTGCTGTGACTCACTGCCTGTGCGAATAGAGGCAGCAGCAACGCGCCAGTGGGTGCAATCACTGTGCTTCACGAACGCAGTTGTTCTGACGTTCGGGCTGGAGCAGACTGCGTTTTCCACAGCCCACCATCGTGGCAAAACGCTTGCACCGCCAACTGAGATGCTGTTAACGAGTGTTCAGGCATTGAAGCAGCGCTATACATACATACATCTGCTATGAAGGCAGCCGTACAAATGCTTGGTCGGGTTACATCGAACCTTGCAAGCACCTTGATGACAAAGAAACCAGCACCCACATCGTGCTGATGTCAGATGCTGGCAACTTATCCCTAAACCAACATAAACTTGTCATGATGCTATTGATGAGAAGGAAGGAATGCTCTTCAGCTGATCAGGCAGCCTTATAACTGTGCAGTCATGTGCCAATTTGCAAGCACAGCTCTTCATTGCCATTGAAGGTCATCTGCAGCGCTGGCATTGCCACCCTGCACAGTGCTGTAGCTGGCCTGCACCATGTCATGCACGAACATCGGGCCCAAGCACTTGTTGAGCCACATGGTGCAGGCATGCCAGCGTGCAGCAGCTAGGGACAAGGCGAGCCATGCAAACAACATTATTCTGTTGTGAAGTGCGTGTGGTGTGCGACAAGCCGCGCAAAACCGACAGCTATCTCATCCCGCCATGATGATGTATGCATGACAGCAATACTCAGCAGCTCAGCAACAAAGCGGCTTGCCCTGGCACGCCACCTGCGCACGCTGTCACCTAGCGGTCGCGCCTTACTGCTTGAGCTGCAACTGCCGCCCTGCCGCCGCCGTGCCACTTTCAACCAGCACATCGCTGGCCGCACAACCCTGCGCGGTGGTGGCTGCCCAGCCATGCGGCAACGCGTGCTGCCAGCGCTCGTGCCCCTGCTGCTGCGCGCGGTGGCAGCGGCGGCGGCAGCGCCTCCCACGCTAACCATCCAGAAATTTCCTGGGAAGTTCTCCGCGAACGCCACGTACATGTGCGCGGACGCCACGGGGCAGACGGTGCGCGCGTGCGCCATGGTGGGGGAGGGCTACTTTCTCGGCAGCAGCGCGGACCTGCTCGCATCCGCACGGTTTGCGCCACGGACTGAGGCGGAGCTGACTAGCGGCGCCGACAAGGGCGGGGAAGGGGGGGAGGGGGAGGAGGGGGGGGAGGCGTCGGCGCAGGCGCTGTCGACGGAGCCCAATGTTCGCGGGTTCCTGGCCGACTTCGTGCTGCGTACGGAGCGCGGCACGAACCGGCTCGCGAGCTTCAAGACCACCATTGGCAAGGGGCAGGTGCGGGCGGTCGCTGCCGCACTCGCTGGTCGGGGTGTGGGCACAGTAGTTTGTGACTGTTGTGCTATGTTGCAAGGTCCTGGCGCCGGTGCAGCACGGCCGCTGGTACTGCTAAGCTTGTCCTTGCAATGGTTTTCATGTGCATGTGTTGGGACAGGCAGAGGGGTATTCGGTGTTCTGAAGTCTATACTTCTATACACTCTACATGTAAATGTACTGAATACGTGCATAGAGTTTGTAGACATATTGATAACGTATGTCGTTGCATATGTACCATGTACTTCAAGTAGTACTCCAAAGTATAAAGATTCGTTATACTACAGTAGTACACACTTCTGTAGTACACTTCAGTAGTACAAACACATGTAGTTGTGTTTTGGGGCTACAAAATATATATTTCCGAGTACTTCAAAAGTATTTACACGCAATATTGGCTTAGTTGCCCACAAAGGCGGCATGCAGTGTCACACGCTAACTGGTGCTACGGGAGGCAGTCGGACGCTGCGGACCCTGGACCCGACAAGCAAGCGCGCTAGGGCCCTGTTTGGAAAGTTGTGCTATTGCAAACATAATGGGCAGGCAGGGCCCCCGGTGGAGCAAATCGGATGTGGTGATGTTCGCCACCACACAGGTGCAGCTGCAGTGCCTCTGCTGTTCTATGCTGGCAGCGCGTACCACGCTGGAGTCTGGTAAGGCGCATGTCGCTACAAGCACCACGCGCCGCGGTTGGTGACTGCTGGCCACAAGTTCTCTTTTCGCATGTGGGGGGTTACCGTAGCCTTGCGCCAAATAGTTTTACCACATACTTTGAAGTATAAACCATGGTAGGTACATGTGCATGTACACCATCGTGTATACACCCCACATTTTTCACATTTCGCATCTTGTCGGTAGTGTGGCAGTTGGTATAGCACCCTGCATGTGCTGTATACTCCGGCCTGGTCCATACACCGGGCTTGGTTTGAGAAAATTCTTCAAGTATGTTGATGGTGACCTGGTATGCCAATATGGCTGTGTGAGATACGCACATATGCGCCGTATACACCTAGATACATGCGTAGGTGAAAACAGCAAGTATGCATTGTGCCAGCCCTGCCAAATGCGCATGGTTTTATGTGTGGTATGCTGTTGGCTGTTTCTAGGCGCAGCTCTGGGAGTGGACACTTATGCAGCCAACCCCCTCGCAGCCAACCTCCTAGCTACATCATGGCAGTCTCTCTGCACGCACCCCCTGTGTGCATCATGGCTCTTACACGCTTTCTGGCATGGTCAGTGGTATAGAGCGCAGTATGCGATGTCTGCCAGTGCCGCGAGCGCGCCCTTGCAGCGGTGCACCTTAGCACTGTAGCACCTGCTGAGTCCAGCCATGCCTCCCCGGGTGTTTGGCAGGCTGCGGCAGATGGTTGCTTGCCTGCCTAGCACACGCACAACGCACACACATCCAGTGACCGTGACTATGCCGACTAGGCCTGGGCCACAGGCCCATCCTTGGGCTCAGTCGCTGTCTGGGGGGCAACTCATGTGGCACCACAATATTCTAATACTTTTAAGTATAAATACCGGCACCGCGCTGTTTTGTGTTCGCCACCATGTGTGCGGCCGTAACGTGGCGCTTGCAAGCAAGGAGGCCTGCGCGTGATCACCAACTCACACGTGACCCGCTGCTGCCCCTGCTGCCAAGTGCCTGCTGAGCAGGTGGACCTGTACCTGTGCGGCGATGACTTGTGCTCCACCATGGCGGACCTCATGTATGTGCTGCCCAAGGAGAAGCCAGAAGCCGAGCCCACGCTCGCCTTTGGGTACTCGCGCATTGCCAATACCCTGGTGGGGTTTCCCGCCAAGTACATCGAGGATGCAGACATGGTGGGGGCAATGGAGGAACAGAGCAACACACTGGGGGACAAGCGCTGGCGCGTCAACTGGCCCATACCCAACCTGGACTGGGTGAGTGGTGCGCCCCCCCGTGCTGTGCGCGTCGCCTGACGGGCAGATCGCTGGATCCTGAGCTATGCCGGTATGCTTGTCACTTACAGAAGCTTGACAGAGTGCGGCCGTACTGCCAGTGCACCCAGCGCCCATGGCTCCATGCCACTGTGTCTTGAAACGTGTCGCGTTAGTGCTCGTTAAGATTTTGTTGGTCATGACATGTCATTGTGTCCACGGGAACACAGGTGCCGTGGTGGCTGCGGGTGACTGCGTGTGCTGCTTCTGGAACACGCGCCCTGCCGTGTGAGCATGTCTCAGTGCGCGCATATGACACTTGCAGGCCCTGAGTCGCATGCCGTCTGGAGTCCCTACCTCATGCCGATGCATCAGCCTGCAACACATCCCTTTGTTGAAACCACGGCCACCTGCAGTGCAACATGCAAGGCATGGATGCCCAAGCACATGACCACACGGCCCGTGACTGTGTGCCGCCCGAACCGTGATGCATGACAACTTCGACTCCCAGGTGGATGCCAACCCCATCATGGTGCGAGCGGGCGCTGCAGTGCGGCTGTTGAATGGCGCGGGCGAGGGTGCCACAAACTGGGACATGTCCAGGCTGCGCGTCGGCAACTACGTTACATACCCGGACGGCAAGTGCATCACCATAATCACCTTCCAGCACAAGTGGATGGAGGATCAGGGGTGGGGCACGGCGTCGGCCTGCGACGATGCTGTGGCGACCTATGTGTTTGACTCATACTTCCCTCAGGTGGGTGCATCGATGCTGTGTGCACCAGCTGACAAGCTGCGCATGTTTCACTGTGCATGTCTGTTGTCGCGCTGCCAGGCAGGTTTGTTATAACTGGTGGCAGGGCCGATTGCTCGAGTGAGGGGTGCACTTGCGCAGCTGCTTTGCTGCAGGTGGAGCATGTGCATATGTGTTGCTGATGTTGCCCGCAGAAAAGTGCAGAATGGGCCATGGGCTGCAGCCAGGGTCGTCATGATGACGATTATACTCGCAATCACGACGTTTTCACAGCAGTAGCCACCTCTGATGCAACTCACTCCCAAGTTGCACGTTGGCATGCCACAGTGTCAGCCCTGCATGTCGTTACTGTTTACCGCTGATGCACAGTGTATGGTATACATACTGTACTGTGTGACATGACGTCAAGGGTGGGGTTGCGGTTCGATTGTGTACACTTGTGCGCCTCACTAATAGGTGAGTGCATTCACGCATGCTGGGTGATTTTCATTTGTCATCAAATACCCGTGTGATGCGCATAGTAAGCACTTATCACGTGATGTATAGTTATGCCTGCCGCAGCGCCCAAAACATGGCACAGCAACCTATGGCGCACCAGCAAAACACGGCAGCCGCTGTGCTTTCGATGCGACGAGCCATGGCCGCCGCCGCTGTCGCCCACCTGGCAGCGGCTGTCAGTCGCAAGGGCTTACTGCTCTTCTGCAATATGTAGTGGGCCACTGCCAGGCCATGCAGCTCACCACGGAACGTGTCTGGTACTTGGCGCAGGCCAGTGTCATGTGGCCAACCCCCGAGACGTTGCAGACGCGCCTTGAGGCTCAGCAGAAGTCCGGGCAACCGCAGGGGTACACGCAAGGCCCCGCTGCGGCCTTCGTCCCTGCGCCAAAGGAGTTGTGGCCGGTCCGGGACAGGGATGTGAGCAGCTGGCAAAAGCGTGCCAATGACTTCGTGAAAGAGGCAGACCGGGTGGGAAGCCTGCTGGCGCTAGCAAACACGGCCGTGACGGACGTGTTTGAGTACGGGCGCACCCTGTACTGCGACAAGAAGCACTTCGAGAACAAGCAGACCATGCCTGCGGGCCAGACCACATGCTACACGGCCAGCCAGAGGTGAGCGCCGCAGCCGCATCTCTGCTGCTCCACACTGCTGCACGCTTTGGGCGCGATACAAGGCAGAGCACTGCATGCGTGGCTGCCAAACCTGTTACACGTGCTGCCTGTACAGGCACCTGTAGGTGCACCTGCTGAATAATGGTGTGACATCGCGTGCGCCGTGTGCAGCAAATGGCGGCGCTCACGGCATACGCCACATATGCTGCATGTGGCGCATCGGTCAAGCTACGTGAAGAACGTGCATACGCACTGTAAGCGTTGAGCGCTGGCAGCGTGCCTTGTGCGGGCTGGCAGTGCCAGGCAGCACGGCCGCAATTGCTTAATGCCAGATTTAAGCAGTTGAACAATGGATGCCTGTGTTTGAGAGACCTGTGAGGCTGAATGCACCCGCTGCGCATGTGAGCTGCAGGTGGGCATTGACCTTCTTTACCGAGAAGGGGTGGGCCAGTGCCCTCACGCCGCTGGTGGTAGGCGACTCCAGCATTCTCGCCTGGGACATCTCCGAAAACAAGCTCAAGCGCAATACCACCACTGGACACATCGAGCTGCAAGGCACGGTGCCAGTTCGAATAAGTTTCAGACAAGATGTGTGCATAATGATGCAGAACAGTTCAAACACGCTATCCATAATGCCAGCACTCGGCCGACTTCCTTTACGCCCTGAACACACTTTTGAAGTAGTACGGCTGCTACGGTTGCCATGTCAATGCTCTGTGTGCGCTCCGCACAGGAATGACATCATGATGCTTGGTGCAAGGGCAGCACTGCACCGCACCTGGAGTGTACCTGTGCTGTGCGTCGTTAACAGTCATGCATCGCCATTTAACGCAGCTGCCAGCCAGTGCTCGGCCGTAACTGCAGTCCTGGCTGTGACCACATGGCATTGGATGCTGGTTCGACCTGCGCGAATGAACCTCACTGTCAGCGCTTGCGTTTGTGTCCCGCCCCATGCCAGGTGGCGACTGGTGGAATGGCTACACGTACCTGGGCGAAGGCGCAGACAAGGACACCGGCGCCAATCCCGTGGCGCGTGGGCTGCGGGACCTGAACCCGCTGCTGAAGCTCAGCGTGCTTGCGCAGTACGCGCCGGATGAGGCCTTGCCGTGGTGCTCTCAGGCAAGCGTGTACGCAAAGGGGTCTAGTTTTCCCTAGACCCCTTTGGTGTACGTGTCACTGACGTGTACTTCCGCGACAACTCAAGCAGCTGTTCCGAAGTACACGGTGACCTGGCACCTGCGGGGGGGGGGCTGGCGAGGAAAGTGTAGGGTACTATCAGGCACCAAGGGCCAAGGGGTGCTCCAGAAGGAAGAGAAAGTTGAACTGAGACTGAAAGACTTAATCTGTGTAAACACCTGGTGCACCTTGCGGATGCGCGTTCCTCAGTGTGCGTTGTTCACTGCGCGTTGCTCAGTATTGAGGCACATGTGTTGTCCGGTACTCCGCTGAGTCAGTTTTAGGAGGTACTACCTACAGTAGAAGTATGCTGCTATGTTCCGTTAAAATGTGCACTGTCAGGTGCTAAAAGTACATACCATGAGGACAACCACATGTACACGCGCGTGCTGTCAACATTTCAGCTTCAGCTCATGCACCTCAGCGCCCCTTATGTGGTGGCTGGGCATCGCTGCCCACTTCTATGACTGAACAGAAGAGCACTGTGCCAATCAACTGTACAACATGAAACCGGTAACTTGCTGCTGGGCCTGAACAATTTGTCTGGGTTGCAACAACCACGGTTGTGGCCACTGCACGGCGCCGTGCAGGTGCAGGAGAAGTTCAGCGACCAGCACAAGGTGGGCCTGGTGCAAATTCCCGACACGGGCGAGTTCATCGACTGGCGCAACTGCGATGCCTGGGCGGCACTGGGCTGGGGCAAAGTGGGACAGGACCCGGCCGCCGGCTCGGTGCCAACGCGGGCACTGGTGGACCAGCTGGAGGTCAGCTGGGCAGACGTCAGCTACTACCACTGGAAGACACAGCTCCCGGGCCGTGACAGCTGGCTCACGACGAATGACGGGATAGGATTCAGCAGGTACCTACACATGAAATGGTGGCACATGACACAGAGGGTTTGACGAGTGGCGGGCACTGGTAAGTGAATGGTGTTGCCGCGCCGCTGCATGAGCAGGGATGACTTGCCGCAGCCCGCATCTGGGGGTTTGCAAGCACGTGACCGTGATGACGCACATCAACCCATGGAGCCAAAAGGGGAACCCTTCACAGGTAGCTGTTGACGCGCCAGGTGCCTAAGCGGCACCACCCACATCAGCATGGTTGGTGGGTGTCGACGGCGGTGTACTAGCAGTATCCTACGGCGAGTCGGGCCGGGCCTGCCCACGCGCACGCTCCAATGTGTACATGAAAATCACAGGCCGTCTGCTGCTGCATGCACGCGCCTGCCTGGTGCAGGTACGAGTACCCTATACCGGGCGCCCTGCACGCGGGCATTGCCACCGTTCTGCTGGACGCGGAGACGGTGCTCCTGGCGGCAACAGATGCGGACCTGGCGAACAGCGACTACTCGTCTTCGGTCGCCGGCGCACTGCTGAGTGTGGCGCTGACGGTGACAGGCCTCATCGCCGCGTACGCAGGCCGCAAGGAGATCGTCTACTTCTTCTACTACCTGCCACGGGGCTGCTGCATGGCGAACATGCCCCTGGCCAAGCTGCTGACGTGCCTCGCATTCGTGTTCAGCGTTGTTACGCCGGCGGCTCTAGCCTTGATTGACGAGTGGAGCGTGCGGCAGCAGGCGAGCGACGGCAGCGAGAGCAGCGTTGTCTGGGTGCAGGCGGAGGCGCAGGTGAGTCGCTGTGTGCGCGCCGCCACCCGTTCCGTTAGAGCGCCGGCTTGATGCGGCAGCTGCTGCGGTAGGTGGCGTACTGCTTGGAGATTGGCCGCGGCACGCGTGTGGTTGTCGGTCCGGTGCGCAGCCAACGCCAGCACACCATGTTCATGCCTGCAAGCTGCAGCCTGGCATACACATAGGTGGGGCAGAGCATAGTAAGTGCCTGGCGCACCCTTTGCATGCGGCTTGGGGATACGGCCCGCTACGGTGACTCACGGATTCCGAAGT
Organism: Ophiocytium majus; assembly: GCA_032358315.1. Taxonomy (NCBI): domain Eukaryota; class Xanthophyceae; order Mischococcales; family Ophiocytiaceae; genus Ophiocytium; species Ophiocytium majus. Next base: position 22,840 of record JAULBY010074204.1, on the reverse strand, counting down.
GTATGCACCAAGTCCAGAGGCCGCCGCAGCAGGTGTACACGTGGTCTTATGTCATGCGTGCCATAAACCTGAAGTGCTAGTAGTACATGGCAGCTCGAGCCCGTGGACAGCCTTTAAGTTACCACTCCACGGGTAGAGATGAAGAGCATAGTATTGCTTCGAAGTACTTCAGCTAGTATATTGGTATACGGTACTACGTAGGGGTATACCCACGCCATGGCTAGAGGTACCATGGCTGGAAGTGCACGGCACCACCTGGTCCAGTTGGCAGTGCACCTGGTCCACCGTGCTTGCGACGCTGCACCTTCAAGTTGCTCTTTGGTAGAATGCCTGCCGCTGCTGGCCCAGGTGGCATGGGTGGCTAAGCGCAAGGGGCTCGGCACCTGCTTCAGCGATTGACAAGCCCCCCACCATGCTGTGGTGAGTGTGTAGGGCAATTACTCATCAGCAGCCTGGACACCGTGGTCCTGGACTAACCATACATGCACCAAACGTCCGAGACCCCTCTTTGAAGTAAGTTGAATACATAAATAAATGCGCACCTTGAAATTGGCAGACGTTCGTCACACACACACTGAGCAGGTGTGGTACTTCGCGTGCTTACCTTGCGGTTATTGACGGGCCGCCGCGCTCACCCACCCCTGTCGCTGTCACTGGCGGTGTGGATGTCCCCGCCACGCGGCTCACGCGCTGTCGCAGGGCCAGGGTGAGTACAAGATCATTGGCGCCGTGAGCATGAGCATGACCGCGTCCGTGAGCGACGCCGCGTTTGCGATCGTCTGCTGCAACCTGGTGCTGGCAACCTTGGGCTGCACCGGCACGTGCTACATGGTGTGCCGCATCAAGCCGGAGTCCATCTGCGCTATGCGCCGCGTGAGCGGGGCCTCGACCGCGAGCAGCACACACCCGTTTAAGGTGTGGCGGATGCCCAGCAGCAAGAGCATGCGCCCGGGGCCGCACGAAACCGGACCGTCCCGGCGCTGGTCCAATCGGATGTCGTCCGCCCTGCAGCACCGTGACGACCTGCCAGTGGACTGATTTAGTACTACCTGCCCGGCAGCTGCCATTCGGGGGCACACCGCAACTTGGTCGTTGCCCAAGCCATTCATTCGAACCGCGAGGATGCGCGTGCGCGCACGCATGGTTAACGCGTAGCCTCGTATTAGTGCTAGTCACTTGCCACTTGAGGCGTGTACTACGTAGTACTATAGGTACAGGTCTGCTTCCGTAAATCACGGTTGCCAACACTAAGTCTTGCAGTTTTGCCGCACGGCAGGCTGCGTCTAACTGGCGTGCCATGCCGGCGGAGTTTTGAACTTGTTCGTAGCGCCCTAGCCCACCACAATGTGCCCCTAGTAGGCCAGCTGGATATGACTTGAGGCGACAGCCGAGTGGGTTTTGCGCACCTGCACGTGGCATGCCAGTTTCTGCCACGCAGGCTTCGCTTTGCAAGTGGCGGGCCCACCTAGACTGCGACACCGCGCCCGTACGCGTGCGAAATGACCACGCGTGTGCGCAGTGTCCAAAAGACCGCCAGCCATGCCACTGCAGTTTACAGTACTGCATGGCGTACCTCTCCACGGCACTGCATCACAAGATGCTCTGCAGCTCAGTAATGCCCACTTGGCAATTTGAGTCGCACATGCGTACGCGTGACGTGTGTGTTTGCCCTTCATTCGCGCTGCACTGGCAGGTGTGGCATGTCGTGCTGTAGTGTTTGCCCGCCAGGTCGGCTGCCTACTTAGTAAGCTGCGTGTGACATGTCATCACATGTGGTGATCGCAAAGCCATGACATGCGGCATCTCGCTCCTGCCGCTGCCGGCAAAGCATTGCGGTCTCCTGCACTTGTCGACAGGCAGTACTCAGGGCTCAACTACGCGGGTGACCAGATGACCACACGTGGTGCGGAATTGACCACTGTGTGACACCTATCGGCTGTCCTGGAAAGGAAATTGCCAATTCGAAGTAGCGGGCAGTTGTTTTCGGGTCACGTACCAGTAGTAGCCCACTGAGTCCCGCCCCCCCCCCCCCCCCCCCCTCAGATTGAATTTCCAGGGGCAGCGCATGCCGCAGGCTACTGTGCTCGTCACAAGCACAAGAGTCGCTACAAACAAGCATCATGTTGCAGCTTGGTCACGGCTGACGCGCGCGCCTGCTCTGCTCCTGCTGCGTATGCTTGTGCACTGGCACCTTGGAGTTGGAAAAGCCAAGTTAACTTGATGTTTGGATTTTGGAATGCGTACGCCATGTTGATGGCACGGCACCCCTCCCCCTGAGTTGTATATTGCACTGCGGCCAGGCAAACCAGGCAAAATCCACATTCAGGAGCACCGTGACGGCCACTGCTGCATGGAAGGAGTCGGCAACAAAGCAGTGCAGCACGCCCGACACACTCATAGCCAGCTTGATATGCTTCGTGATGCACGCAGTGTGCGCACGTGGCAGCTGCATGCCACACCATTTGTGTGCCATGCAGCCCGTGAGGCCAGGGGAGCATCGCGCCCTGGCGCAGGCAATCGCCAGAGCTGAGTGCTTGCGGCTGGGGCGCCGAACGCAGCTTCAGCAAGCAGCACCAGCTCTGTAGGCAGGCCACCCAAGAGTCAGTGCTGCCCGAACTTCAGGGCCTAGCTGCCAGCTACGCTGCAGCGGGTGTGCATGAGCACAGGCGCCTCCACAAACAGCACAGACGGTGCAATGCCATGGCACAGGGCTGCTTGTGACTAAAAGGAGCCAGTTGCCAGCTGAGCACTGCCTTTGGTGCCGTCTAAGCTGCCGCAGCAGCAGGCAGGAAGCCACGCGGTGCAATGTGTGCGGGCATACGGCGCGCAGCACTGCAGCAGCTGGTCTGTAAGCTGCGCTATCACTCCAGGGCCACCTCTGCTCCAACCTCCTTGAAGAGCTTGATGAGCTTCTCAGCGTCTGCCTTGGCCATCTCCTTCTTGAGCATGCGCGGCGCGCCCTCCACCAACTCCTTAGCCTCCTGCAGAGGCACAGTAGACATTATAGGCGCAAACACATGAGCACTGTGCTCTACAACTGCTGTGCGATGCGTTGAGTGATGGGTCACAGCGTAGACAAGTTTCATTATAGGGCCTACAACCTGCCTCTAAAGGATGTAAATACGGCGTGCAACGTGATTGTATAAACATATTCATACGGCATACACGGGCGTAGAGCTACGCCATACTTTGTACTTCTGACGGATAACATGTAACATATTTTGAAATTACGTTATAAGCCTTGACACATCATTAGTGGTATGCAACCATAACGGGCGCGTACATGCATGGAGTGTACGCGGTGGTGCGCGCAAACACACGCAGCAATTCTCATATGACCCATAGTATGCCACCATGGCAGGTGTACAACTGCACGTGCATGGACGGGCGCGAGCAACGCACAGTGTGCAATACGAGTGCTGCATGAGTGACTCGGATGAATGCAAACAGCGTGGCTCGATGCAGCATGTGAGGTGCGCTGGTGTTGCCACCGTTCCACATGCACGCACCACCACTTACAACACAGGCAAAGGCAACCTTGTGCATGCGCCGGTAATGAAAGTGAAGGGCATCACAAGTGCCGGTGCATGGTTGATGGCACATTGCTACGCTGCTGCTGCCGGGTCGATGCAATGCATCACCCACCTTAAGCCCAAGGCCAGTAACTGTCCGCACTTCCTTGATGACCTGCAGAAGCAGAGACGGGAGGCACAGCGCCCTCTGTCACAAGTCTGTCACGTACTTGAAGTACATACCAGCAGCGATGGTCACAGCATATGGGATGTTCACTACATGCAATACAACGCAGTATGGGTCACAGCATATACATGGTACTTAGAAGTAACATGTTCACTGTATGCAATACAACTTAGTATGTCAATGGCGTGAAACATAATGCCACAAACACTTATACCCACCATGTCCTTGGAAGTACCGCGTTTTTAGGCGCACACATGTGGCATATTTGTACCACTGTTTAACTACTTCAAAGTCTGTTATACGCCCCAATGCATCAGTACATGCCAGTGATCTTGGTCTCGACAACAGCATGACTGGCCATGCTGTTTCCAGTCACGCACACCATGTGAACAGAAATTACGCGCACCTACTAAGTTTGACGGGTTTGACACGAAAAGCCGATTCCTTGATATGTGCATCGACAGGGGCCTGCCGCACAGGGAACATGTGCTAGAGCTGGCAACCGTGCCACCTCCTTTTGTAAATGTACATGGCCTCCAGTGCAACCCACGCATAAATGTTCGTGCGCACCAATGCGCACATTACACTTCAATGCAAAGCATTACACGTAGGCTGGGGTGTCTCTCGGTTGCAAACATGCAGGTAGTGTTGAGAGTGCGGACCGCTGTGCAAAGCCAGGTGGTGCTGCACCACCAGAAAAGGTGCCGGTCATGGGGAGCATCAGCGAATGCTGGCAGCATGACAGTGACAGGCTGAGAGGATATCCATAACTGCGCAAGAGGCATTGGCACTCCTGAGATACTTCAAGTAGAGCAAGTGCCGCAGACACTCCCAAAATACTTCAAGTAGTTGAAGTGCGAGACACTGGCTCGCATGAACCAACACAGAAGGGCGCCTTCCAGCCCAGGTGTGTCATCCCTCCCATTATCGCTCCACGTGCTGGTTCGGGATTGGACCCACTAACACCGTGGTATACTACAGGTGACACTAGTGTACTTCAAAGTACAACAGTAGCATTACTAGCAGCTCTGTGTACCCTCCGTGTTGCCAGACAGGTACTGCACCGCCCAGCCATGCCAAAGTCTGCGGCATCTGGCGTGCAAGACAGCCACCATGATGTCCCACCGCCACATGGCGCACTGTACGTTTACTACTGCAATGTTGAAGTTCGAGCCTCTGCACCCTGCATTGCATGGTGTCCGGCACCGAGCGTGTGCCACACTTCTAAGGGCGCATGTCCATGCTTCACATTTCACAGCACTATTTGAGAAGGGCTGTCCTGTTCAAAAAGGGCCATGCATGACAGCGCAACACCGGACCCACCACCACTGTTTGCTCACATGTGGCAACTGAGTTGTTGAGGTGAGGTGCACACCACTGCTGCTGCCTTGTTGTGGGCCTGCCAGTTACACAAATCGACGCCTAGAGCTGGAACGCAGCTATCCAGACGGAGCACATCGACAGCACCAGGGCGCCATCGACCGCACAACCAGTACACGTGCGCAGCGACCGCCCCTGCACCAACTTTACTGTTTTCTGGCCGTCAACAGTGCCAAGAAACTGCAAGGTGCCAGCTCTGCTGAGCAACACCGGCGCTGCTCCTGGGTCTGGCGCCACAGAGCCTCAGGACTGCCCTCAACATGTGCCAAACGCACGTGGCAGGCACTGCTGCAGCTGTCTGCACGGCTCTAGGAATCAGGTACTACCTAGTGCTGAGCATGCTGGGCTTACTTGAAGTGCACACAGCGCTGAGCGTTGTGATCGTGTGGCTAGCAACCGTGTTCAGAGGACAGCAGTATGTTTGACCGCGCCTGCTGCACTCGCACACCCATGTGCGTCATGTGCGTAAGGCTTTCCGCGCCCCAAGCGAAGTTCAACAAAACGCTAGGCACGCATTGCGAAGTGTGGTAGCTGCAGTAGCTCTAGGGCCTACTTGCCACACTCCGCTAGCTGCACAGCACTGCGGAAAGTGGAGCGCGAGAAGCAGCGTTGCAGACTGCGCTCCAGAGTTTGCGGTCCACCTGCCGCTGGCGTCACTTCTCCTGCCACCGCCTGCCTCTGCCGAGAAGCTCACTGGTGGGAACCCCAACACACCACGGCGGCCGCGCGTGAGGGTCATTCCATGGGCGGGTGCACCACCTGCAACCCTACACAACTCTGTATATTGCTGCTGAAGCTACACGCACTAAGTCACGGTGTGTCACGTACTAAAGATGGCAGTGTTGAGTGAAGGCAGGTGGCCTGGACACCGAGCTGGCGAGCTAGTGCCAGACCTGGCTTGAGCAACACTGCGACCACCCAGCAGTTGCGCCTGCCGCAGCAGCATCGATACCGCTGTATGTTGGTGCCGCCGCTGCCACTACCGCTGCTGAGCAGCAGCTGCTGCCTCATCTGGGCCTTGTCTCACCGTGGCTTATGGCACTGCCCCACCCTGCTTCCACTGCTGGCACACCATTTTTGCTGAGCACCATATTACCGCCTGCCTTGCAAGCAGCAACACACTGCCACCAAAATGCTGCTAATGAGCGCTGTCAAAGCTGACCAACTGCTGCGCCCTCTACTGCCCCCCCTCCTGCTCAGCAGAACTTCCATGTGCCAAGCTGCTGCTGAGCACCCCTTGGCCTTGGCATCAAAGCTCAGCAGCTTGACGTCAAACACAGACTTCTCCTCCTTGGCCACTGCCGCGCCGCCACAACCAGCAACACACTGCCACAAAAAAAACTGCTGCTGAGCGCTGACAAGCTGCTGCTGAGCACCCCCGCCCCGTCTCACCTTGATCTTGGCCTTGGCGTCAAAGCTCAGCAGCTTGACGTCAAACACAGACTTCTCCTCCTTAGCCGCCGCCGCGCCGCCGCCGCCGCCGCCGCCGCCGCCCCCCCCACCACCCCCTTGGCGGTTCCTCACCAGCATCTCATCCGTGATGCCCGTGCGCCGCTGGTACAGCGCCATGAACTGCACAAAGTCAAGGACGCTCAGCTGCAGCACCTGCTCGCACAGGTCCTGTATCTGCGGCAGTTACGCAGGCAGTTACAAAAGGGGGGGGGGGGGTTATGGGGGGTTGATACCGGTACTTGTGCTGCTGTGACGCGCTGCAGGCATGCAGGCGCGGCGTGGTTTCGCTGCTGCCAGGCAGTGCTGAGTCAGTTGCCAGAAGGGTGTGACGGTGTCACACATTCCTGCTGTGCCGTGGTGCACATGAGGTTGAGCCTCGAGAACGCAGGGGGGGAAATGGGGTTCCAGGAATGCTGGCATTGGCGTAAGTGGGGATTGTGTGAGACGCCTGGGTAATGTCTGTCGTGCAACTGCGACCACATGAAACAATGTGTTTACAAAATCACTAGGTGTCACAGCAGCTACTGTGGGTTGGCCAGGTCATGCAGGTGACTGTTGTCCGCCGTTTTCATTGACGTAATTTTTGTTCGCAGCTCTGATGCCATCTGCAGAGCTGGTGACGATACTGCTGCTGCCGCCCGTGCTGCTGCCGTCGCTGTACACTCAGCCACGCACTGCTTCTCGGAAGGCGTGACGAACACCACAGCCGGCCTGCTCTGATGCTGCACACACACACAACCCACTGTATCACAAACTTACAGGTGCCATTGACACGAAACAAACCACTTGCTGCAGCTGCAGTGCACCAACCTCTGGTGTCGGCCCAGTGATGACATTGGTAGGGCACTCAGGTGGCTCGTCAGGCCAGTCCCTCCTCATCTTCGGCTTGCGGACATGCTTTTCCTGCTGCCCCTCCTCCTCCGGCTGCTGAGCCTCGCTGCTGAGCCGCCGCCTCGCCTGCAATGCTGCCGCTGTTAAAGGCGCCCGATGTTGCGCATGCCGCATGGTGGCGGCGGGCCGAACCGCTGTCGCTGCTGCGGCAGTGGCGCAGCTTGCAGCAGCTCGCCGGGCCGCAGCAGCGGCGATTGCCATCGCCATTGTCCCCAGCAGCAGCGGCGGCTCCAGAAGGTGCCACGCCTGACAAGAAAGCGAGAAGCGGCCTGGATGTTGCTGCAGACGCGCGGGCGGGCAATCGGCCCCTGCTGCGGCGCGGCAGCGGCAGCAGGCAGTCAGCAGCCGACACATAGGAGGAGGTGGTTGTAAGGTTTTGACCACACTTTACTGACGCGCACCCACGGGCACGGCACGGCAGGCTGCAAACGGACGCAGATGACACACGAAGACGGTGAGCGACAGTACCTGAGAAGCTATCTCCTGCGGCTCAGCCTGCCGCGATATGCAGTCACGGAGCGTATCCTGCACTCTTTCCTAGTCCCTCAACAAACACTGAGGAAAAGTGACGTCTAGTCTTTGGCTCCAGCCCAGGGGGAAAACTGAGTGTTTTTGGGGAGCGTCCCTAGGGGGCCGGGGGCGCAGTGCAGTGTCAACTTGAGCAGAGGCATACGCAGCTTACAGGACACAGAAGAGAACTCACCACCAGCGCCGCAGCGGCAGCAGCAAGCTTCTCCGCTGCCTTCCTGCGCTGCCGCCTTTTCGACCTCCCTGCGCTGTCCTCAAGCCGGTCGAGTCTCCGTTGTTCACGTGTCACACCGTGTAAAACCGGGCACGAACAGGGCGCGCACAAGCGGCAAGGCGCCGGTTGCTGGCGCACCGGCTGGCGTTCGCAGCGCCATGTCTTTCCAAGACATTGGCAGACAGGGGGGCGGGTCTAGGCGTTCCTTTGATGGCGCACCCGCACGGCCAGGGGCTGTGGGGGGCTTCGGTGCCTCCGACAGAAGGCCGTCTGGAGGTTCCAACAGGGGGGTGGGGGCGAGTGCACCGTCTGCAGCAGCAGCAGGGCCCGCTGACCCTCGCACCGCCAAACTCAGCGAATACCTGCTGCAGTACTCGGTGAGGCGGAGAGATGGCCGGCGTCACGTGCCGCACCTGTTGACGCCCTCAGCACCCTCGCTAGGAACGCGTGCCTGTTTCCTGCCTGTGCGCGCCTGCCTGCGCGTCAGTTCTGGCGCGGTCGGGGTCCCGCTCAGACTCACCTCACCCGCTGCTGCTGCTGTCGCTGTTTCTGGCTGCTGTGTCCGCCTACATGCCTGCCGCCGCACAGCAAAATGTGACCATCTTACACCGCATAGTGCAGACACTGGGGGGCATTCGGGACACGTCGGAAGTCAGAGGTGAGGTCAATGGAACCCTCGCGCTGCCGCGGTACTGCAACGGCTCATCGTTTAGCCTCCACCTCCAGCCTTGTCAATGCCAGCAGCCGGCATTGCACAATGTGCATGCACCAGTGTGCCGTGCTACATGGTGCTGTCTACGCATCATCGTGTAAATTTGTACCACCCTCCCCTCTCGGCAGGCAGTAGGGGGCTTCTGTTGTGATGTTAGGGGGCTTCTGTTGTGATGTTGTGCTTCAGCCGACTGCCCTGCATAGGCATATTGCTGCAAGTCGAATGAGTAATTTTGCTTCCGCCGCCTGCCATGCATAGCAAACTTGCAGCAAATCGAACTAGCTACTCATCGTCACCCCCAGCTTGCGTGCTCTTCTCCAGCCCTTTCCACGCCACACACCCTCCATTGCGCCATCGCCACTGCTGCGCCGCCGCACCACATCCGCACTGCCACACCACCACCACCGCCACCTCCGCCGCCCTGCTACAACCGACACCACTTTTGCCACGCCCATGCCCCGCTGCACTCTGGTCTGCTGAGCACAGATCAGTACACATGCCAGGTGGGGGTGGTGGCGGACATAGCGCGGCGCGCGGAGGCGGAGCTGGCGTCGCTGGGGACCCTTGTGGCGGGAGAGGAGCTATCGCGGCAGGAGGCGGCAAGGCTGCGCGCGGCGCACGCCAAGCTGACAAAGGTGCGCCACTGGTATAAAGATTGATAAGGACGTCCCAGCGACTGGTAGCCGCCTGCGGCGGCGGTGGTGCGTGTGTGCGCCGCACGCGCCAAAGCTGATGAAGGTGCACCACTACCATGTTTAAAACTGTTTCTGCAAGTTCATCCCAATGGAATGTGTGGGGGGCACTTTAAGGCGGTCGCGGCGCTAGGTACCAGGCTCTGAAGCGGGGTGCCACACACGACTAGTGGCCGCCTGTTGCGGCGGTGGTGTGTGTGTGCGCCGCATGCGTCAAGCTGACACAGGTGCGCCGCGCCTAAGGCACACGCAGTGGTAGTTGGGCAGGCTGTGTGCAACTCCAGCAGCCGCGACTGGTGTACCCATTGGCTGCTGCGGCACTGGTGGTGTGTGAGTGCGGGCAGCGCACGCCAAGCTGGCAAAGGTACGCTGTGCGGCATGTTGTGGGACCCCTTTAAGGCACACCCAGTGCTAGGCGGTAAGTGGCGAGCGGTTGTGCGGCGCAGGCTGCAGCGGTGCCCGGTCGGCAGTTTGCGGTGGCTGTGGAGTGCATGGCGAGCGCATGTGCAATGCTCGCATGTGCGCCATGGCACCGGCATGGCATGTGCGCCATGGCACCCGCCATGCCGGGCAGCGCATGCGCACTTCAGTCACTTGTTTTGTGGCGTTACTACAGTGTACTTCGAAGTACCACATAACGACGGCTACCACCGTACTACTTGAAAGCGGTGTTCTAGTTGAAGTATTAGACAGGGCGCCAGTGGGTTTGCACGGTGCGGCTGTGCGGCGTTTTCGTGCGCATTGGTGCAGGCCAGCCTCATGCCTGCCGTCATGCATGGCGGCAAGAACAGGGATCAGCGCCAGTGTGGCTGGCACTACCGGCTGTGCCGTGAATGTCACCATCCGGTTCAGCACTGGGAGGTGCAGAATGTGTGTGGCAGGAGCATGCCTTGTGAGCTTGTGAGCTCTAGTGCAGCATATATGCCGTCCATGACAAGCTGCATGGCACCGGCCGGTTCAGCCATCCGGAAGTGCAGAAAGCGTGTGGCGGGCGCACGCATTCTGTGCGTCAGTGCCCTATATGCTTTCAGTGCGGCGCCAGCGCCTGATGTGGCGGTGCTTCGATGGCGCATGGGTTGTTTACAAACACACTGTGTGTTGGCCGCAGAGCAAGGCATCTACTGTAGGGGCTCCAGTCGGTGTGCGCATTGGCTGGCATGCATGTGCTGCCGTGGTCTGTGTGTGACGGCACACATGGCTGTGTGAAGCAGCAGCAGCGCAGCGCCAGCAGTGCACCAGCAGCAGCAGCAGCTGCGCTAGCAGGACCTTACTGAGCTGCAGCCAGATTGCAGCAGCACATCAGGTTCTCGTGCCTGTTTACTGTAGTAACCCCTCTATTTGGTTGTACATGGGGCACATTTTGTGTGGGCAGAGCTGAGGACTGCTGCTGGCATGGCGCAACGCAGCCACGAGTGCACAAGAGCTGGCGTTGCCTTACCGTGATTGCAATTTTGGCGCAAAGCTCATCGTGCCAATACATATTGCCCCTTACAACGCCCATAGCGGCAGCACCTTGCAGTTGCACTTCGAGATGTGCCGGTGCCTGGTTCATGCTGTGACAGACAGCTAAGGCTGCGCTACTGCCGACCAGTTTGTCAACTATTGCAACTAGTACATCTAGTACTTCTGAAGTATGCACGTACTGAAACTATGTGCACATTACATTCCCGCGATAGCGACGGGTCCCATCGGGTGCGCTCATCTACAGTTTGGCCAACTCAGCAGGTGGTTGGTTGCACCAACAGTGCACAAGACGTTCACCCGCATAGCATGGCAGTAGCGTTGCACTGCGCGACAGCATGTGTACCGCCAGCTCCTATGGCCACATCGCATAAAGTTGCGCACTGCGACTGTGTCGGCTAGCAACACGGAACAGCAGGCTTGAGCATGCTTTTCCCGGTTGCGCACACAAAGTGCACAAGCGTTCTAGAAAAAATGCGCGCCCCAAGCGGACTTCAACAGCGGTGCAGCAAGCTGTTGCTAATGTACGCAGTCCTAAGTCGTGTGTGTAGGCATGGACTCTGAGAGTCACAGCCTGTTTGTGTTTTAGGGCGAAACCTCAGGATTATCACCGGGTGAGTGGCATGGCAAAGGACTCCCAGGCGACATTTTACAAGTACCAGTGATATCTTAAGCTCCTTATTTCTTGTTGTCATTGTCTGTTTTCCTTCTTCTTTTAATTGTCTGGCGTGTTGTTATTTTGGCGGGGGCTGCAGGATTATCACCGGGTGAGCGGCATGGCAAAGGACTTCCAGGCGGAGGCGGTGCGCAGGATGGAGGACCTGGACCGGCGGCGGCGCGAAACCGCCGCGCAGGAGGTGAGCGCCCACTGCAACTTCAACTTCGAGTTGAAGCGAACCAACCTCACTTGCAACTCGAAGTGAACCAGCTTCACCTACAAGTTGGAATGGAGCATTCCACTGTGTTGCCACGTCAGTCATGTACTTGCAGTTTTTTTGTATGCGTGCTGTGCTGGGTGGGCGCTGTATTTCCTGTGTTCACCCCTGGCTCGGGTTGTCATTCCAGGGTGCCCGCTTTACCGGCGGGGAGACCTAGAGTTTATCGCACCTAGACAGACTTTGTGTGCAGCTGAAGTATGTATTATGTGCCCGTTGCAAGTGGCTAAGGATCACCACAGTGAATTAAGGCCTGAGTACGCACCCAGGTACCGCTGCCTCGACAACACTGCGTTGCGACCTGTGCGCTGGCGGCGGCTGCTGCCGTATGCGCTGCAAGCGTGTGCATGAGCGCGGCACTAGTACAAAGCGCAAAATGCACCCATGCTGGGCTGTGGCTGTAATGACCATCTTGTGCTGCTGCAAGGGGAGGGCGGGGGAGGAGCACAGAACACGCACATGCTGGGCTGTAGCTGTCATGACAATCTTGGGGTCCCTTCTTCACTGTATGCGTATACTACGTATTACTTCGAAGTGTACTTCAGATCATCAGCCACCTTCAATGCCAGCATGCTCATGAGCGCTCCGCTGTGTGCTGCAGTTGCCGCGTGCACACTGGCACAATGGTGGCAGCTGCCCCTGCCGTTCGCTCTCATGCGTCTGTCAAACAACACTTCTGTGTCCCTGTGTTCCATCCATGTAATCACGCAATGGCATCAGATGCCCAGCACTTTTCATGCGACTGTTAAAAACAACTCTGTATTTTCTGTGTGCCAATCACAGGCAGCGGTGGCCGAGCGGCTCTTTGGCGAGGACAGCGCGGACGTCGCCGGAGGGGTTGCGCTCAGGGGTGCTCAGCAGCAGCAGTTGCAGGCGCAAATGGCGGAGGAGGCCATCAACCAGGTGCGTGCAGCACAACGCCGATTATTTCACCTCAGGAATCTTGTCTTTGCGAATGAGTACAAAGGTCGGCCTTGAAGTTGGGACTAGTTTTTTTTGAAGTTGCAGGCGCAAATGGCGGAGGAGGCCATCAACCAGATACGCGCAGCACAACGCAGCAGCATTGTGGTGGCATTTCCCGCATAAAATTACTTTGCAAACGAGTGCATGGGTCTGCCTTCAATTTGACGATGCCTGGGGCTAGTTGACGTTTGAGTTGCAGGCGCAAATGGCGGAGGAGGCCATCAATCAGGTGCATAGCGGGGACCGCGCAACATAGCACACTAGACCAGCTGTGGAGAAAATAGTAAAATGTCAGGGAGTCGTACTCTGGTAAGCCAGCGTAAGCCTGTCCAGCCTCCGACTGGTGTTTCCTACACGCGTTTACACTCGTTGGCGAGGACTGTCGTGGGCGGTCCTCAGGGGTGCTCAGCAGCAGCAGTTGCAGGCGCAAATGGCGGAGGAGGCCATCAACCTGGTGTGTGCAGTGCGGCGCTGCAGCGTTGTGGTGGCATTTCCCGCCTAAAATTGCACCTTGACATCTTGTGTTTGCGAACGGGTATATATGGGCCGGCCCTCAAGTTGATGGTGTCTGGTAATACTGTGATGTGCAACTTCTACTCATGAGGCCTTACACCTTCACTTCATTCCCTGCAAAACATTTTTTTTAGCTGCAACACTTGCTTCCTTCTAGCTAATTTCAGTGTTGCCATCACCCAGCTATGTCACTGATGCAGCTGCACTACCTTGCAAACATGTAGACACAGAGAACGTTGCTTAACAGATAACGATAGTATACCCTTGTGCATAATTGCATAAGCTGACGTAGTACAGTTTGTGCTCACAATTGCCGATACGGCTGACGTGTCTCATGCTGCGCACACCATGCATGTACTTCTGAAGTACACATACCCATACCATCCACATGCACATGATACACCGTGCAAATCGGTCTGCTTGCGGCACTTGTTGTTGTTGGTTGTGCATCGCTGTGAGTAAGTCTGTACGGGTCCGCGCATGGCGATTGCTCCATGCTGGCTTGCATGTGCTGGGTTCCTGACCGCCCACAAAATCACATTGGTAGCACTACAAGCGTGGCATGCCTCGCCCCGTGAACGCACGCAATAATCGAGGATAATTCAACCATTTGCACTTGTGCGCCTGCAAGCACTCAGGCCATGCAAGCCAGCCATGGCCATGCGCGACCGTGCATCAGCCCGTGTCCTGGTGGAGCAAACCTAAGCGCGTGGCGGCGCGTGCGGTCGCTCGACAGAGACAAGTGAAGTTCACGACCGGTGATGTGGGAACGGACGCTCTTGTATCACCGGCCGTGAAGTTCCCTGAGACCAGGGAACTTCGCGACCGGTGAGGCAGGAACGAACGCTCCCGTACCGCGGTCGCGAAGTTCACTGGTGTCAGTCGAGCGACCGCACGCGCCGCCACGCGCTTACCGTATCCAACGGAGTATAACACGCGGGTCTTGTTTAACGAGGGGGGCGTTATGCAGTGTCATACTTGAAGTATGACCCTGTATACCGCCCCCCGCGAGGCTGACGGCTCCTTAATGACGACAACACGGCGGGGTACTTTATACAAAGTTGGGTACTCTGTATAACGCGGGTGCATTGCATAACGCCCCCCGTGCTAGCAACAGGAAACCCCGCCGCTGGCAACGCGGGGGGGGCGTTACAATCCGTCAGTTCCGGTAGGTTCGCCGCTGTCACCCTCAGGCGAGGCCAGCAAACCTAAGCGCGTGGCGGCGCGTGCGGTCACTCGACAGAGACTAGCGAACTTCCCGACCGGTGATGTGGGAACGGACGCTCTTGTATCACCGGTGGTGAAGTTCCCTGAGACCAGGGAACTTCGCGACCAGTGAGGCAGGAACGAACGCTCCCGTATCGCCGGTCGCGAAGTTCACTGGTATCTGTCGAGCGACCGCACGCGCCGCCACGCGCTTACCGTAACTGACGGAGTACATGTATAATGCGCGGGTCTTGTTTAACGAGGGGGGCGTTATGCAGTGTCATACTTGAAGTATGAGCCTGTATACCGCCCCCCGCAAGACGGCTCCTTAATGACGACAACACGGGGGGGTATTGAATACAAATTTGGGTACTCTGTATAACGCCGGTGCATTGCATAACGCCCCCCGTGCTAACGCCCCCCGTGCTAGCAATAGGAAACCCCGCCGCTGGCAACGCGGGGGGTCGTTATAATCCGTCAGTTACGGTAGGTTCGCCCCTGTCACCCACAGGCGAGGCCAGCAAAGCTAAGCGCGTGGCCGCGCGTGCGGTCGCTCGACAGAGACCAGAGAACTTCACGACCGGTGATGTGGGAACAGACGCTCCCGTATCACCGGTCGCGATGTCCTCAGGTCTCTGTCGAGCGACTGCACGCGCCGCCACGCGCTTAGGTTCGCCCCTGTCACCCACAGGCGAGGCCGCCATGCCACAGCTGCGGCTGGCGCTGCGGTGTCCCCCGCAGCCGCAGCGGTGCCAGCGGCTGCATCCACTGCTGGAGGCTCCCATGACATGCGGCATGCGAATGAGTTCATATATGGGTCGGCCTTGCTGTTGAATATGTCTGGCAACAGTTACTAGTAGGTGTGCAGCTTCTGTTTATGAGGCCCGCTTGTACCTTCACCTCATTGCTTCCAAAAAGTGTACACTTTTTTGCGCAAGAGCCTTGTCATCGGTGTCGCGGCGCAGTAGCACGGCAGCATGTGCACGCTGGTGGCGCTGCCGGTGCTGAGCATGTCTGTGTTGGGCTGCTCAGAACTCCGTTGTTTGCTTGTAGCGAACAGTTGCCATCAACCAGCTATGTCACCGATGCAGCTGCGCTACTCTTTCTGGACAGCACTGATGTAGGTGTGGATCACAGGGTGCAATGTGTTTCATATGAGGCCGCCATGCCACAGCTGCCGCAGGTGCTGCAATGGCCCCGGCAGCCACAGCGGTGCCAGCGGCTGCATCCACTGCCGGCGGGCCGCCGCCAGCGCCGCCGCAGCACGCGACAGAGCTGCCGGCGCCCCCTGCCGCTGCGGCCAGTACGGCACACTGCTGCAGTTGGGAGCATACCTGAGCGGATGGCGGCCCGTGTGGTCACACCGACACACGCACAGCTGTTGGTGACACCAGTTTATGTTTGCTGGTGTCCCCGACCACCCTGTCATGCGCAGGCAATAATCGAGGAGACGGAGGCCGAGCTGGGCGCCATCAACAAGAGCCTGCACGCTGTGCACGAAATCTTCAAGGACCTGGCCACCATGGTCAGCCAGCAGCAGGAGCAGGTGAGACGCCAGGCACTGAATGCACTCCTGCGCTGTTTGTGCAAGAATGATAATGGCATACCTGTTCAGTGTACGTCGAAGTAGCATCCCTACTTTTGGTGGCCTCCTGTCTTGAGCTGGATTGTAGATGGTGTTTGTTGTACCACTAAACTTGTGCCACTTCTGTTGACCGACATCACATGTGTCGTTGGCATCAAGTACATGTGTTCACTTAGGTGACGGGTAAAACCATTTGCCAACTACTACGCACTTCAAGTAGTACTACTGTAGGTTTATTTATTTGCACTGGTGGGCGTGCAAGAGCCTTTGTCATGTATGCCAGCACGGGCACTGGGTGCCAAGGCAAATGCATGGCAAAGTATGTGTACGAACAAAGAAAGGGCTAGCGGGTGCCAGCAGGCTACCTAGGGCTCGATCTGCCAGGGCAGGTCACCCGCCAGGGTGCCATGCCACTGTAGTACTACTAGTAGTGTTCAACAATGGCAGCCCCACTGTGTGCCAGGCCGTGCTCGCTCAGCAGTGCTGGCACGCATATACATATTCCGTGTGTTTGCACTGCCTGTCTTGGGAGGTGCTGCAAGGCCTGAAGTAGCATTTTTCTTAGTTTTACCCTATTTAGCCAAATGACTTCATATTGTATGAGTACGCCCATTTTCATTCTCAACACATGGAACTCAGTCGCCACAACGTGGCGAGTGTTGGCGTGTGCGATGTCTGCAGGTGGAGCACAAAGAGGCACGGACGGAGGTTCATTGTCTTACCCTTGACTTGCATCACATTATATGTTAGGTACGCCCATGAGCAGGTCCCCTGGGACATGGGGCTGTAATCCGTTAGTGCTCTGGCAACATGCCAGGCTTCCCTTAGAGTACTGAGCATTGCCAGCTTTTTCGCTATCTGTCTGAGTTTCTGGTCACACGCACCGTGCGCAAAGGGCTTTCCGGCTCTAAGCGGAATTTAATGAGAGTACGCTATGTTCATTATTACACACATGATTTCAACAGCCATGATCTGCCTGGTGCTGCCGTGTGCGCTGAGCACAGGTGGAGCACATAGTGGCGCAGACGGAGGGTTATTACTAAATTATTAGTGTTACGCCTTGAGTTGCATTGCGTTTTACTTTGGTACGTGCATGTTCATCATGATTAACACATGATTTCAACCTCCGTCCATGTGCCATGTGTGCGCTGAGCACAGGTGGAACACATAGGCCCAGACGCAAATTTGCTAGTGTCCATGTTCATTGTTCTTAACACGTGATTTCAACCGCCGTTATGTGCCTGGTGTGTGCTGAGCACAGGTGGAGGACACAGAAGCGCGGACAAAGGGTTATTAGTGCTCCCCCTTGAGTGCATCACATTGTATTTTACTACTGTAGTAGGTACGCCCATGTTCATTAACACGTGATTCCAACCGCCGAAATGTGTGTGTGTGCCTGCTGCTGCCGCGTGCTCTGGGCACACAGGTGGAGCACATGGAGGCGCAGACGAAAATTAGTGTCTTCTGTTCATTATAACTTCCGAATTGTTGACACGCGATTTCAACCGCCGTCATGTGCCTGGTGTCTGCTGAGCACAGGTGGAGCACATAGAGGCGCAGACGGAGGTCGCGCACCAGCGTGCTCAGCAGGGCCTGGCGCAGGTGCAGCAGGCCAGCCACTACCAGCCCAGCTGCACCATCTCGTGACACGCCACCGCCACACCCACGCCCTGTAGAACTTCAAGTTGAACAAACTTGTTGAAGTTGTGCCCCCCCCCCCGCGGACCTGCACAGCACTTTTTGTGTGACAGCTGTGTTCGGTGGCGACCGCTGGCGGCGTTGCAGTGCTTGCCAGCAGCAGCAGCAAAGCAGGGCTGTTGGTGCGGGGTGTGCACTCATGACAGGTGTGCACGCACAGGAGGCTGCTGGCGCGGGCTGCTGCTGCTGTAGCCGCTGGTGGCGCCTCACACCATGAGCTGTAATGTGCCACCTGCAGTTGCCGTGTAGGGTTGGTGGCCTGCTCGGGTGCGGCTGCGCCAAGGCACTGTTGTGCGGCAGCACACTGCAGAGGCGGTGTTGCTCAGCAGCAGCATCAGCATACTCTGCTCAGCAGCAGCATCAGCATACTCTGCTCAGCAGCCGCTGCTGGCTTGTGGCGTGCTCAGCAGTTGTGCGCCCCTTGGTGCTTGGGGGCGCCCGGGCCGGCCATGGCAAGGAGGCAATGGCGCTGCGACGCGCGCGCTCACATAACGACAAGCTGTGCACATGTGAATACCTTAATACACACAAATGGTACATAGTCACCCGAATACAACAGGACCGCAGCATCAGCAGCAGAAGTGTTTGGCAAAGTGTGTGTTGTTTGTGCGGATGCCCTTGTTCCATTAGCAGGAGCAGTGTCCTGCAACAACTTGCGTGTTCCACGCCACATGCGGACCAGCGCCACATGTGTTTGTGTGGTAGCGCTTCCACTCCCTGTGCTGCTACACATGCGCTGGGCTGTTAACATTCAAAGCACGCCACACATGCCACTCTCTGTGCTGGCGCCACCACCTCCTGCATGCAGATGGCAGTGTCGCCATCATTGTCCCCGTGCGTCCGACCCTGTGTGCACCGCCCACACCTGGTGTGCTTGTGACCAAGAAAAGCGTGCAGAAGGCATTGGAAAGCAGTTTCGATGTTGTGCGCACGAGCAAGCAACTGGCACAGCAGCACCAGCACCACACTTTACCACCACAGAGCAGCAGCTTCAGCAAAACACAAAAAGGCACGCGCACATCGTCTCTGGGCGTCCCTGTACAGACAAGTCACATTCAACTTTGCACCTCTCGCAGCGCGGCAGCCCTGGCAAAGAGCCCGCCAAAGCCAATAATATGGTGGTATGTAGTAAGAACCAAGTGCGGGGGGAGGGGGCGCAGCAAGAGCCAGCGCACGCCCCAGCGCTCACACGCAGCCCTCCCCCCGTCTCTCTCCTCTAATAATTATACTGACAAAAGGGTGATGTGGAGGGGGGGGGGGGCGAGAGGAAGCAGCGGCTGTAAACGCGCGCCGCTGCTGCTACTGCCGCTGCTGAGCACAGCCGCTCTACCGCCGCTGCTGCTGAGCACGCGCGCATGCGCGCACACCCGCCCACTTACGACTGCGCGGCGGCCCAGTCCAGGGTCTGCTGCAGCACGCCCTTGCTGGGCTCGTAGAACTGGCCGGCGAGCATGCCCGCGACGCCGATCATCGCCAGGCGCGCGTGCTTGATCTCCGACTCGGCGTAGTCGCTGCGGATGCCGGCGGCGGACAGGCCCAGGGGGTCAAAGCCGAGGTTGCCCGCGGCGCTGGACTCGGGGGCCTCGAAGCCCACCTCCATGTCGCCGCCAAAGGCGTTGACGTTGGAGGTTTTCTTGGCGACGCCCGTGAGGAACACGCGCTCGCCCTGAGCAATCTTCTCGCGCTCCAGGGGGGACAGGCCGTCCTCAAAGTTGGTGGCGCCCTGGTAGTTGGAGCCGAAGGTGGCGATCTCGATGAGGCCGCAGGCCAGGATGATCTGGGCCAAGCCGAACTTGGGAACGGCCCCCAGGGCCGCGATGGCGTTCATCTGGGAGAACTCGGCGGGGAAGTGGAAGCCCTCGAAACCCACGGGGTGCTGCACCAGCTCGGGGGCCACCAGACCCACGGCGGCGAGCATGCACACGCGGCCGTGCTTGAGCTCAGCCGCCCGCAGCCAGGTGATGTCGAAGGTCTTGCTCAGGCCGAACGGGTCGAAGCCGTTGTCGCCGACCAGGTCGCCGTTGCCGATAGCGGGCTTGCTGATCCAGGGGAGGGCGGTGGACAGGGTGGGGTCCTCGCGCACGAACCACTCGCCGACGGGGCCGCTGCCGGGCTCCGTCTCCTTCAGGTACGCGGCTGTTGTTGAGCAGCAGCATGCATAGGAGAGGCCGATTGTAAGCACTAGCGTCCAGTACTACAGTCCAGCAAGCCTCTCAAAGTAAACATGGTGAAACTTGGTGCCGAGAGCAGTGTGCGCTGCATAAGGTTTGCTGCTGCCGGTACTGGTGGCGCAGTTGTTGCGGGCTGGGCTGCAGCATGCCAGCTTTCAGCTGCATACAGCCAAGGCAGAACTGCTCGTTTGGGAGCAAAGGCTGTGTACCTAGTGTCCGTGGTGTGCGCTTGAGTGCGGGTCGAAGCAGCAACCCTGCGCCAGCAACAGACACGTGGGCTACCCGTCTCTCGACTGAGCTGCACTGCCGAGGCTCAGAGCCAGGTGCTGGCGCCACAAGCCCAGACACATTCAGCATGCACGGGCTCCTGTACTGTTTGCACTGTTCATGTTTCTGCCAAAATGAAGCTCCCTTCCTTCTATGCTCTCTCGCGCCATACGACACCCCAGGGGCTTGTCACGGCGGCAGCACCAGCAGAGAACTGCAGCACACCCACGCGCCCACCAATCCCCAGGCCTCGCATGACACAACACAAACACTCTCGTTGTCTGCGTGCTTCTGGAACTCACGTGGCGCAGCCGCCTTTACGGTCTTTGCGGAGCCGCCCGCCTTCTTGCCGCCGAAGGACATGCTCATCGGGGCCTGGTAGGCCGCGGCACCAGTCGCCATGGCAACAGCGATAGCCACCTCGAGCTTCATGGCTGCTGCTGGATCCTCCCGGTGTCAAGCGACTGGTGTGGCGCTGCAGGCGTGTTGCGTCAAAGCAAAGCTCTCCTCCTGCTGAAGACCCCGATTTGAAGTGATCTGCGACTTGCTGCTCAGCACACCTTCATCTTCAACAGGTACCACCCGGAGGCAAATGTTGTGTTGACAGCCTGCTGCTTTTGGCCTCAAGCTTCGCACCGACTTCAGGAGTTCAGAGTCACCCAGCCACCAACAGAGAAGATGAAGGCCGTTGCGTGCGCTGTGATTGCCTCCGTGGCGGGCGTGTCCGCCTTCGCCCCCGCCTTCATGGGGGCGAAGGTGGCCGCCCCTCGCGCCGCCAGCAACGGTGAGCACCCAAAACACACGCTTCAGCACAAACATGCACATGATCATTGGTTGGCGACTGCCCCATGTGCCGTTTATATCCTTGGCCGCCTGGTGGCTGTGCAGCCCTGTGCAGACCTGTGCTAGCAGCTTTCACACGCGTGCGCGCTGCAGAGATGCGTGGCCGGGCAAACATGCACGCTTGGTGCCTGCACCACCTTCGTTTGGTTATTGCAATCCGTGCAGCGGTGATGCCGCACATCTGTTGCTGCTGCTGTACAATGGAATCCAATGCCCGGCCATGAAACTGCCTTCTTCAGTTTGCTGCTTCTTCTTGGCATGAAGTGCGAATGAGTCGCACCTACAACTTGCGCCATGAAAATTGACATCGCATCTGCTGCTGTCGTCGCATACTTGCCGTGCCCATATGCCGCCGCTGCAGCTGTGCTCAGCATGAGCGCTGACCTGCTTGGCGCGGACGTGGAGACCAAGTGAGTGCTCGCGCACGCGAAAGTGCCACTCTAACATATCTTACACACTGTTGGCCATCACCACATGTAGCACGCCTGTCTTCTCTGTGCTACTGTACTTCGATAATAAGCTAGCACCAGCAGCCCCATGACCTTGGCTGTTTTGATCACAGCCCATGTGCAGCTGCAAAAAGGGTGCGGCGTTGGTCGGTGTGTACTCATGTCTGTTGATTGCTAGAGGTCGCGTCAGTATCTGCGTTGGCGTTCTATGTCACCCCCTCACGATGCTGGTGTGTGTCTGTACCTGGCGACACACAAAAATATAACCAGGTGTCACCTGTTGGTCACTCTACTCAACCCAAACATGCACACCTGCAAGTACCCCAGTTGCACCTCAACTACCCGCTTTGTGCATGCCTTAATGGCTCTCACAAACTGCAACTGAAAAATTCATCCCGCACATGGTGTGTTCCTTCTGCTTTTGGGGACAGGGGCGTGTGGGACCCGCTGGGCTTTGCCAAGGACGAGGGCGCCCTGTACCGCCGCCGCGTCGTGGAGCTCAAGCACGGCCGCATCTGCAGTAAGTGGCATACAGTGCACTCGTGATCTTATGCGGGGTAGTGTCACCCCCTAGCACCGCGCACTACAGCAAGACCCGCACTAAATCAAATGGGGCATGGTACATTGTTTACATAGAATCATGTGGTCTGTGACATGTCTCTGGATCCCGCACTAAACCGCACACCGCACTAAATTAAAGGGAACTAAATCGCGAGTGCACTGTACTTCCAACTCATCGGCATGCTGGTTGTCCCATTATGTATGGCTTGCTGTTCACCCAGCATGGTCAAAAACGGTGTCCACTGCCCGCATGCGCCCTTGCACTGCCCACCGCCCCCTTCCCACTCCAGCACTTCCCATTTCGCCCCTGCACTCCCCCCCCCATTGTGAGACAGTCTACAACCTTAAGTGCACGAATTCCAATACAGTTTTTTTTTTGTTAGCTAGCTTCGGCTACCTCCTGGCGGAGGTGTGGCACCCCCTGTATGACGACACCACCGCCCCCCCATGTGGTACAGCCTACTACCTGACCCCCTAAACACACACCCCTGACCCCGTACCCCCCTCCCGCGCCCCACCACCAGTGCTCGCCACCTTTGGTTACCTCCTGGCGGAGGTGTGGCACCCCCTGTACAGTCTATTACCTGAGGCGCTTAAGGTGTTCAATACATTTTTTTGTG
>JAULBY010074093.1:0-31723 GCA_032358315.1 Ophiocytium majus | reverse complement strand
ATTAGCAAGACTATTCTAAATAAATACTGACTATGATATTCGGTTACTTAATGATGGTAATTGCCATCACCATTAGTGCTATTGCTGCCTGGTATTCAGTTGAAGGCCTTACAGCCATTTTTGCCGCAGCCGTGGTGCCTGTTATTATCATGGGCGGCGCACTGGAAGCTGGTAAAATTACTGCCACAGTTTGGTTACATAATAACTGGACTAGAATTTCGTGGGCATATAAAACTTACCTTATTCCGGCCATTGTGTTCCTAATGCTGCTAACCAGTATGGGTATCTTTGGTTTCCTAAGCAAAGCTCACAGTGATCAAAATCTAGTTAGCGGTGATGCAATGAGCAAGGTTGCCATCTACGATGAACAGATCAAAACCGAAAAAGATAATATAGACGCAAACAAACGAGCATTGCAACAAATGGATGCACAAGTAGATAGCTTGCTTGGTCGTACGGATACCGAACGTGGTGCTGAACGAGCTGTTCTGGTGCGTAAGCAACAGGCCAAAGAACGTGCTAGTTTACAATCCGAAATAGTCGTCTCACAAAAGAAAATCGCCAAGTTACAAGAAGAACGTGCTCCACTGGCAGCAGAATTCCGCAAGATTGAAGCCGACGTTGGCCCGGTAAAGTATATTGCAGCATTTATCTACGGCGACAATCCAGATCAAAATATCCTCGAACGAGCAGTACGTTGGGTTATTATATTAATTGTTGTAGTTTTTGATCCACTTGCACTATGTTTAATTCTAGCATCCAATAAACAACTGGAATGGGCTAGAGAAGATAAAGTTCGGGCACATGACGAGGAAGAAAAGACCGACCGGAGGGATGAATCGCAAGAAGAATCTCATACAGCGAACGCAGGGGATGGAAACCTGCAACCTCATTATGAACCTGACGATGCTCCTTTAACTGAAGAACAGTTAGAACAGATACGTGCTATTGCGGCTAATGCTGCTATAGACCAATTAGAAAAACCCGAACCTGTTGTTGAGGTAATAGAGCCCGAAGCAGAGCAGTTCTTTGCCAACGCACAGGCCACAGCCCAGGCAATTGATGGTGGTACGTATCAAGCACCAGAAACTGAAATCCCGGTTCTTGAAAATGAAGAAATGTGGGCGCAGCGTGTTATAGATGAACACAAAGAAGAAGCCGAAGAACAAGCCAAGGATCAAGCTTCGCATGAAGCACTAGTAAAAGTGTTCCAGAACGATGCTTCCAAAGAAGTTGAACCAGAACCTAAAGAAGAACCAAAACCTATTGATGAATTTAACATACCAATACGTCGTGGTGCCGACTATGCTGTTCGATATCAAGGCAAGATTTATAACTTAGATGCATTTACTAAATTGCATCCAGGATTATCGGTACAAGCTGATAACGAACCTGAAAGCAAAGCTGCACAGTGTGGTTTTGGTGATAAGTTTCCTGATTCTCCAGAAAAAGGTGATATGTTTATTAGAACAGATTATCTACCCGAGCGTTTATTTAAATGGAACAGTATTAAATGGATCGAAGTAGATAAGAACTCTACTGATAGCTATACCTATAATCAAGCGTACATCCAACATCTAATTCAAAAGCTAGAAGCCGGCGAATATGAAATTGAAGATCTAAATGATGCCGAACAAAGTCAAGTTGAACAACAAATTGAAGATATTCTGAAAAATAAAAATGTATAGTAATATTATAACTCCCCCGGATTTTGCCACCGATGATTTTCATACTGTAACAGTGATCAATGCTACAGATGATGATATCAAATTATTAGTAAAGTTTTGTGAGAATAGTTCAATATCTTATAACATTTATTTGTATAAAGATGATATGGATCTTGCCAAGTGGGCTGATGAATCTATAGCAAAGAGCAAAGCAGTGATTATTAATGCAATAAACGATAAATGGCAGCATCTAATGCTGCAGGATAATGTTTATTATTATGGAGAAGTACATATTTGCCCAGCTACCCATATTACTAATATTTTAGATTATTTTGCTGCACACGAAAACAAATAAATATTTGACTATGGCATATGAAAAACCAAATAAAGTTACAGGAAATTTAGTTATAGTTACCCACGACAATGTGGAAAAAGCCCTACGCAAATTCAAAAAGAAGGTAGCAGAATCTGGGCTACTACAAGAACTTCGTGAGCGTGAAACTTACGAAAAACCCACTACTGCTCGCAAGAAAGCAAAAGCAGCAGCCAAACGTCGCTGGAAAAAGAAACTCTCAGACGAACAATTACCAAAAAAATTGTTCTAGAGCAAAAAATTTCGTATAATACAGATATAAATAATTGTGTAGGATGCTTCGGGTCCTACAAAACTTGCTTAATTTAAGGAGAAACTATGAGCACAATCATCGGTATTGACCTCGGTACCACCAATAGCTGCGTAGCAGTAATCGAAAACGGAACCCCAAAAGTAATTGAAAATAGCGAAGGCGCACGTACTACTCCTAGTATTGTTGCGTACACAGCCGAAGAGATTATCGTTGGAGCCGGTGCAAAACGTCAAGCAGTAACAAATCCAAAAAACACAATTTATGCTGCCAAGCGTCTAATAGGACGTAAATTCAAAGAACAGGCAGTTCAAAAAGATATTGATCTCATGCCATACAAGATTGTCGAAAGTGCAAACGGCGATGCATGGGTATCAGCTAACGATACTGAGTTAGCACCTCCGCAGATCTCCGCCGAAGTCCTTCGCAAAATGAAGAAAACTGCAGAAGATTATCTAGGCCATGAAGTAACACAGGCTGTAATTACTGTACCTGCTTACTTTAATGATAGTCAGCGTCAAGCAACTAAGGATGCCGGGCAGATTGCCGGTCTAGAAGTATTACGTATTATCAATGAGCCAACTGCAGCAGCATTGGCATATGGAGTTGACAAAAATGAAAAAGCTGATCGTAAGATCGCTGTCTACGATTTGGGTGGTGGTACCTTTGATGTTAGCATTATTGACATTGCTGTTGTGGACGGTGATAAGCAATTTGAAGTCCTTTCCACCAATGGTGATACATTCCTAGGCGGTGAAGACTTTGACCAACGTATTATGGATTACCTTATTACTGAGTTTAAAAAGGAATCCGGTGTTGATCTAAGCAAAGACGTAATGGCACTACAGAGATTAAAAGAATCTGCAGAGCGTACAAAGATTGAACTATCTAATAGCACACAAACAGATGTAAACTTGCCTTACATCACAGCAGATGCTACAGGTCCTAAGCACATGAACATCAAGATGACTCGTGCTAAATTAGAATCATTGGTTGATGAATTAATTCAACGTAGTATTGAACCATGTCGTGTTGCTATGCGTGACGCAGGTGTTACTGCCGCAGACATTGATGAAGTTATCCTTGTTGGTGGTATGACACGTATGCCAAAGGTCCAAGAAGAAGTTGAAAAGTTATTTGGACGAGCACCACGCCGTGATGTTAATCCAGATGAAGCAGTAGCGGTTGGTGCAGCAGTACAAGGTGCTGTGCTAGGTGGTAGCCGTAAAGACGTTCTATTACTTGATGTGACCCCACTAAGCCTAGGTATTGAAACTATGGGTGGAGTGATGACGAAACTAATCCAAAAGAATACTACTATTCCTACCAAGCATAGTCAAGTGTTCTCTACAGCCGAAGACAACCAGCCGGCAGTAACTATTAAAGTTTATCAAGGTGAACGCGAACTTGTCCAATATAATAAACTATTAGGTGAATTCAACTTAGAAGGAATTCAACCTGCTCGACGTGGTGTACCACAAGTAGAAGTCACGCTGGATGTTGATGCTAATGGTATTCTTAAAGTAAGTGCCAAAGATAAGTCTACTGGTAAAGAAAATAAGATTACTATTAAGTCGGACAGTGGTCTAAGCAAAGAGCAGATTGAAGAAATGATTCGTGATGCCGAAGCTAACGCAGATGCAGACACAAAACAACGTGAGTTGATTGAAGTACGCAACCAAGCGGATTCTATAATCCATAAGGTTCGCACTGATATGAAAGAAGTTGACGGCAAACTTACAGAAGATCAGACAAAACAAATCAATGATAAAATAACCAAATTAGAAGAAGCAATTACAGGTACAGACAAAGAAGTAATCACTACAAAGATGTCAGAATTGTTTGTAGCCGCAAATGTAATTAATGAAGTACAACAACCAGCACCACCTGCAGAGGAACCAACACAGCCAAAAGCAGATGATAATGTAGTTGATGCTGAATTTAAAGAAACGAAGTAAAGAATATGTAGTGTAGATGCCCAGGTGGGGTCTACACTCATATACGTCATAACTTGCTTATTTGAAAGGAGAAAACTATGACAACCTATATTACCGCTTTTGACTTACCTACTATCCATCGCCATGCTGTGGGGTTTGATCGTTTGTTTAACGAACTAAATCGCACTTTTGCTAATAGCAAAACAGATGGCAACTATCCTCCACACAATATTGTGCAGATTGATGAAACACATTATGCTATTCAATTAGCCGTTGCTGGTTTCAGTGAGGACGAACTTGACATTGAGTTCAAAGAGAATGTGTTAACCATTCGTGGCGAACAAAAACAAAAGGACGAATACACTTACCACTATCGTGGCATTAGTGCTCGTTCATTTACTCGTAGTTTCCCACTTGCTGACCATATGGAAATTAAAGGTGCTACTGTAGTAAATGGTATCCTGGCAATTAGTATTGAGCATATTGTTCCAGAAGAACAAAAAGCCAAGAAAATTTCCATCACATTTGCAAAATAAGTAGATAAGTAGTATAATAAACATGTAGGGGGAATCATCCTCCTACATAACTATATAAGATTATGAGTAAAACAGACGTTATTGTAAAACCTCGAGTACAAACTAAAACGAGTATACAACCACCTAGTTTGTTTAATGTTATATACTTAAATGACGACACTACTACAATGGAATTTGTAGTTGAAAGTCTTAAGAATATCTTTCATCATAGCGAAGAGTCTGCTATAGAAATTACACATAGAATACATGAAGAAGGTAGCAGCGTAGTAAGTACACTACCTTATGAAATTGCCGAACAAAAAGGTGTTGAGGCAACAGTCCTTGCTAGAACCAATGGGTTTCCACTCAACGTTAAACTAGAGCCTGCAGGCTAACTGCATTGAAAAACTTTCATCAAACTACCGCCCTTTCTATATATCACGATTTTGATACCTGTAGCCGCGACTTAGCTAGTCTAATTACAATTTTTTATCTAATACAATATTTTAATTGTAAAAAAATATTAGAAGTTGGCTTCTATCAAGGGCAAACGTTTGGGGCAATGCTTGAAGCTACCTCAACGGGTAGTCAATTAACTACTGTAGATCCAGTTTTAAGAACTGAAATTTATAACAAATATTATCACAATAGTGAGCATACTAAAGATAAACAAGTAGACCTATTAGAAATTAAATTTGAGGACTTTACAAATACAGAAACTTACGATTTTATATTAATTGATTCAGGTATGCCTAGTAATGAATGGAT
This sequence comes from Ophiocytium majus, assembly GCA_032358315.1. Lineage (NCBI taxonomy): Eukaryota > Xanthophyceae > Mischococcales > Ophiocytiaceae > Ophiocytium > Ophiocytium majus. Next base: position 26,213 of record JAULBY010074093.1, on the reverse strand, counting down.
TAAAAATCCAACCGGACCAGATGAGGAAGTTGAGCTTGATGCTGATCGAAATGATCATTTAATGAGAAGCTTAAAATACACAAATGATAACACAATTATAGTACTTGATGATTTTAGAATATTACAAACAAAAGTTAATACTTTCTTAGAGAGTCAGTCTGAATTTGTACCTTTTTTAATGGACGGAACATCGTTATACTTTCATAAGGCTACACATAATGCTTCAGATTTTTTAGATAATTTTTTAGAATCAAAAATTTCAAACTCCTGCTCATTGTACAACATTGAATACCGTAACTATATAATCAAAAATATTGAATTTAATCGATATCTAGATCTATATCATTATAAGAATTTATGGGTGGACATATTTAAGATAAAAAATATATGATATTTAATAAAATTAAAGAGCTCAAGGCACAAGGCCTTAAGATTGGTATCACCTTTAGCACCTTTGACATGCTGCATGCTGGGCATATCGCTATGTTGAGCGAAGCCAAGAATCATTGTGATTACTTGATTGCTGGACTACAAACAGATCCAACTATAGACAGACCGGATAGTAAAAACCCTCCGGTGCAGAGTATTGTAGAAAGACAAATACAATTAAGTGCTACTCGTTTTGTAGATGAAATAGTTGTCTATCAGACTGAACAAGACCTAATTGACCTCTTGCTTATATTGCCAGTTGATGTTAGAATACTAGGTGTGGAATACGAAAACAAAGACTTTACTGGAAAAAAAGAATGTTGGGATCGCGAAATTGAATTAGTGTTCAATGGACGAGATCACAGTTTTAGTTCTAGTAGTCTGCGTAAACGTGTAGCAGCCGCAGAATCAATGAAAGCCTTAAAGGGACAATAATGGACATAATGCTCGACATCGAAACATTATCAACACTACCAAATTCAGTTATATTAACATTTGGTGCAGTAAAGTTTGATCCATTCTCTGACACAGTAGAGACTGAAAAAGGACTTTACTTTAGAATTGATGTTGATGAACAACTACAACTGAATAGACATGTATATCAAGGTACAGTTGATTGGTGGGGAACTCAACCCGAGGAAGTTCGAGAAGAGGCGTTAGGAGAACACGATCGTATTTCTGTTGATGAATTCTGCAATAACTTGAATAGATTTTTAGTAGGCGTTAACAATATTTGGGCACAAGGTCCGGCATTTGATATTGTTATATTAGAAGATCTCTATAGACAGCTTGAACGACCAATTCCTTGGCAATTCTGGCAGATACGCGATAGTCGCACCTTATTTGGTGTACATGGAGATCCTAGAGAAAAAAATAGACATGGTGCCCACAATGCACTAGTTGATTGTTATTATCAGGCACAAGCCGTGCAGCAAATATATAAGAAAGTAGGAGTGAAAAAAAGAGAATGGACATAATTTTTAGTAGAGACGTAGCAAATCAGCTGATGGATAGATATGTAGTACTGGAACTAGAACCACATAGTGTAGGCGAAGATATTTTGGAAACATTTTGTGTAGTCCCAGCAGATAAGATTCCGTTAACAGAAACAGTTACACTAGATCACTGGAAAAAGCTACACAGTGAATTTGTGCAAGCCAATAAAGATAAAAATGCGAAGCTTTGTAATGATTTAGCAGAATACCTAGTTGGTAAATGGGGCGGCGAGCTAGATGAATTTTATACTATTGTTTGCAGTCGATATAGCTAATTATTTTGAAAAAGTTTATTCAAATATATATTATTATGAATAAACTTTTAGCCACTATACTATTAATAATCACAACATCCGTTTGTGCAGAAGCTAATCAAAGAACAATTAAGGTAATATGTGCTAGTAAAGAAGAAGTTAAAGCAACTGTTGAAAAATACGGCGAAGAACCCGTATACGTAGGTATTAATAAAGAAGCTGGCGTGGTTACTAGCCTTTGGATAAATTTAAAAACAGGTACCAGCAGCTGGGTAACACAAGTATTAACCACCGGGGAATGGTGCATGATTGGAATTGGTACAGAACAGTACATACCCGGAGATAGTCCATTAAAAGACGCCCCAATTGGAACTAAAACAACATACAAATAAGCCTGGTTATTCCAGGTTTTTTTGTGGCTATAAAAGGAGCATATTATGAGTTGGTTTGCACACAAGCCCCCTAAGAATCCACCACTACCACCTGGACCAACACGTCCCCCAACCAGAATGTAATAAATACAGGATATTCAATAACCATTGGTTCCATCAATAATAACAACAGAGGAATCGAGAAGAAGTGGATCCGTTAACCCTGTTTGCCCTGGCAAACGGTGCTGTAAAACTTGTCAAAGAAGGTTGTAAGCTTTACAAGGATATCAAAGGAGCAGCTGGGGACATTAAAGATGTCCTCAAGGACCTTGACGACCAATTCCATAGCAAGTTCAAAGATCGCCCACCAACTACAGCAGAGCATAATCAATACGTCCAAGAAAAAAATCGCATCATAAGCTTGAATAAGCAGGATGGAGAAACGTCTAATATCTACACACAAATTGGCGAACAATTAGGTGTATACTTTGATAATCTTTTTAAATGTCATGCCATATTTGAGGAAGAGGAACGCCGCAGTCAAACTGAAGTTTATCACGGTGAAGATAGTTTAGGTAAACGTGCCTTACAACGTGTTCTACTTAGAAAACAGTTAGATGCCATGAGGGCAGAACTGCGTGAAATTATGGTGTACCAAAGTCCACCAGAACTAGGTGCACTATGGACCGAAGTTGAAGAGATGATGCAGATAGTGGGTGCCGAACAATCTGTGGTCATTGCTGCAGAAATGAGAAGAAATGCCGAAGCTGCTCGTACAAAACGCAAACGCATAAAAAAAATTAAGTATAAAGCATTCTGTTGGAGCATGTCTTTCTTAGCCGTTCTTTATTTGGCTTGGTTAGTTTGGGCCGTTGTGGAAATTCGTATAGAAGAAAAACCCGAACTTGGTCGATGTCTACTACCTAAGGGTTCCCTTGGTTATGATTGGTATAATAATTTAAAGTGGGTTGATTGCGAGATTAAACAAGATAGTGTAAACTAGTAGTTTATTTTCTGTGTAAATATATAATGTTTAAAACTATCTTAGCAATTTTTATTCTCACCTCTAGTTGTATAACATCAGCAGTAGAAATTCGCGCAAAGTCTTGGTTAATAGCCGATGGAGACGGAACTATACTTGAGCATGAAAATGTATACTCTGTACAACCAATTGCTAGTATTACAAAACTAATGACAGTAATGGTTGTATTAGACAGTAATGACAATCTCAACGAAGTAATAAAACTTAAAAAGTTTAAAGGTGCTAACTTAACTAGACATCAGTTAATTAATTTAGCTATTATTCATTCAGACAATGCTGCTGCTGATATGTTATGTAAATCGTATAGATTTGGATATGATCGGTGCATTGAAGAAATGAATCATAAGGCAGCGTTAATAGGTATGAAGAATACAAGATTCTATGACAGTACCGGTCTTGATAATCGCAATGTTAGTAATGCTGTTGAATTAGTTAAACTATTACAAGCCTCTGAACGTTACCCGGAAATAATAAATGCCAGCAATCAAACTGTAGTTGAACTTGTTAAGAAAAAGGGAAAGTGGAAATTTAATAATACTAATCCGTTAGTAGCAAAATACAATGTTATTGTCAGTAAAACTGGATATGTTCGTGCTAGTGGAGGATGTTTAGTAATGAGTGCATACGTTGATGGTAAAAAGAAACTTTTTGTTGTACTTAATAGCAAAACCACACGTACAAGAATATACGAAATGGAACATTTAATCTTATCTACAGTGGGACAAGGTTAATTATTGCAAGAGTAGTTTTTTTACAGCAGAAAAATCTATAGTTGAAACATCAACATAGTTTTCAAAACTTGCATCTTTACCTGCATTGTATCGTTTAATTAGTAACTCAAAGTTATCTACTAGTTCGTTGGTAATTTGTTCTCTAAACCCGTTATAAAACCATTGAAAGTTATATTCCAAGATTTCTTGCATTTCGTTGTACATCTGCATTAGCGCAGAGTCTGACAAGTTGCATAATTTATCTAGTTCGTTAACAATTTTAGTTAGACGTTGATCTGGATCCTTTTCTAAATCATAGCTTTCGTCTATCCAACGATCAAATGTTTTGAAACCGTAACTTTTAAGATATGCAAGATTGCCTGGAGCACCTACTAATAAAAATGGTCTACATGCAACAATAGGTTTGAATATTTTTTCCGTTAAATGTAGCTTTTCATCATAGAATATAGTTTCGGTAACAACATGGAATAGCCCTAAACTTAATGTTTCAAGATTATCGTTCGCACTTAATGTTCCGATAGTAGTGTCAACATCAATAACTAAATGTGGGGGACTAGGTAAAAGAGTTTTGTAGATTAGATACTTTGAATCCTTTGACAATAACGAGTATGGAGAAAACAATTCTTTCTTTATTTTGCTAACAGTGTCTTGTTGACTCATGGAAATGTAGCCCTTTGCATTTAAATTGGATTTTAAAAGCATGGAGATTAATGTTAGCCTATAACTACGCTTTTCGTTAATCAGGTTATTAAATGAAATAAATACCTTTGAAAACGTTTTAATTGGTGGTAAGTATTGGACGTTTTTGTACCAATCAAGTGCAGCAAATCCGTGAAAAAAATAATACCAATCTAATAGATTATAATCATTTAATATAGACTCTTTTTCTTGGCTGTGTTCAGAGTTCGCTATAACGTACAATTGAGTTTTAAAATGCATCATATCCAATGTATGATATCTTGATATATACACGTTCTTGTGCGATTCGGATTCCTCTAGTGGGAACTGATAAAGTTTATCAAATTGGTTATTATAGATTGGTTCTTGATCATAAAAGATGACATACTTAGTGGCCAGTTCAGTTACCAATCCTATTTTGTCTATAGTCCATATAGACCCTAAATCTCTTGGTTCTGTTGAGCCAAAAATTTTAAAATAATGACTCTCGGTTAAAATTGGTTCTAATAAATTTTTTGAAATAATATTATAAAAACTATCTAAGGAGAACATATTGAAAGTTGGTTTTATAGGTCTAGGTAAACTAGGTTTGTCTTGTGCAGAAGTAATGCAAACTACATACGATGTGACTGGATATGATATTTACCCAAGATCAAGTAGTCGGATTAAAATATCCGATAGTTTACGTGGTGCAGTTACTGGAAAAGATATTGTATTTGTTGCAGTACAAACACCACACGATCCTGCATATGACGGAAGTCAACCAATTACTCATTTACCTAATAAAGATTTTGATTACAGTATAGTTAAAGATGTACTAAAGCAAATTGATGTATGGGCCAGCCCTGATCAATTGATTGTTCTTATTAGTACAGTATTACCGGGAACAGTACGTAGAGAACTTAGAGACTGTATTACTATTCCACGTTTCATTTATAATCCTTATCTTATCGCTATGGGATCAGTTGAGTGGGATATGGTTAATCCTGAAATGGTTATCATTGGCACAGAAGATGGTAGCGAAACAGGTGATGCAAAGTTATTAACAGATTTCTATAGACCATTAATGCAAAACAATCCACGTTATGTAGTTGGCACATGGGACGAAGCAGAAAGTATTAAAATATTTTATAATACATTTATTAGTACAAAAATTGCACTAGTTAATATGATACAAGACGTTGCTATGACAAATGGTAACATCAACGTTGATGTAGTTACAGATGCATTATCAGCGAGCACCACACGTATTATGAGCAGCAAATATATGACAGCAGGTATGGGAGATGCAGGTCCTTGCCACCCACGTGATAATATTGCATTACGTTGGCTAGCGGAAAACTTAAACCTGGGCTACGACATATTTGATACTATCATGAGTGCAAGAGAAACACAGGCACTTAACCTAGCACGTTATTTAAAACGTATACAATTAGAAAAAAACTTGCCTATCTATATATTAGGCAAAGCGTATAAGCCTGATGTAGATATACTTGACGGTAGTTATAGTTTATTACTAGGTCATTACTTAGAATCAACACAGGCAAAATTTTATTATGTAGATCCGTTAACGGGGGATAACCCTCCATTCACAGGAATGCCTGTGATTGCTTTTATAGCTCACAATAGAAAAGTAACTTATGGCTATACCGGAGAACAAACAGAACAAGAGTTATACGTAGACTTGGAACCAGGAAGTGTAGTTGTTGATCCATGGCGTCAGTATGCAACAGAAAAAGACTATAAGGTTATACATTATGGCAACACACGAATCATTTAACATCGCTCCTTTTTGGGACGATGAGTATAAACATTTAACATATAAAAAAGAACAATTTAATGATCCTGCAACTATGATTGCTTGGGAGGATCAAGGATTTCGTGGACCGTTTGGTGGACACATGTGTGACATGCGTAGTCCACAACCATCTTGGAATCAACAGTTTATAGATTTTTTTGCAACATATGAAAAATGGCAAGATATAGGCACAAGTTACTATCGTATGGATTCAGGTAGTATGTTGCCTGAGCACGTAGACACTTATCGTAGATATATTGATTTATTTGATCTTAAAGGTAAAGAAAATACTATTAGACGTGCTGTTGTATTTTTAGATGAGTGGCATTCAGGGCATTATGCAGAATGTAACAATCAAGGGTACACAAACTGGATTCGAGGATTTTGCTTAACGTGGGATTGGGATAGTCCACATATTGCTGCTAACTTAGGAACGGTTCCTAGGTATACTTTACAAATTACCGGACATATATGATTCATTGTTATAACGAGTGGGATCCTATTAGAGAGATAGTTGTAGGTCGTGCTGACTATGCCAATTGGCCTACAGACGATCCAGTATTTGCTAGAGAAAGCGAAAAGACTACATGGAAGGAAAGCCCTGTACCTAGTGGACCTGTTCCGGATTGGATTATTGATGAAGCCAATGAAGATTTAGATTTATTATCCAACGTATTAGAACAATGCGGAGCAATTGTACACAGACCAAATGTAATTAATTTCCAAGAACGTGGTGGTATGTACAACTATTGTCCACGTGATAGACTAATAGTCTATGGTAATACTGTAGTTGATCCGGCTATGATGTATCCTTGTAGGGATATGGAATCAGAAGCGTTAGAGCAGGTTATCTATCGTGCCGATACAGTATTGAGGATGCCTAGAGATGAAGGTATGATATTAGATGCTGCTAATGTACTACGACTAAATGACACTATGTTATATTTAGAAAGTGCCAGCGGCAATTTGCGAGCATATTCCTGGTTGCGTAAACAGTTCCCTGATGTTACAATAGAAATATGTAATTTTTACAGTGGTGTGCATATTGACAGTACTATTGTTCCTATACGTGAAGGGCTAGTTGTAGTTAATGCCAGTAGAGTTAATCAAAATAATTTACCTAAAGTGTTTAGCAATTGGGAAGTTATTTGGGTAGATGAGGTTGTAGAACAAGGGTTTTATCAATATCCCTATGCTAGTAAATGGATAGCGTTGAATATGTTAGTAGTAGACCCCACAACAGTTATAGTAGACAAACATCAAACTAAATTAATAAAAATGCTAGAAGATTACAATGTGTTAGTTCTCCCACTTGAATTACGTCATAGTCGCACATTAGGTGGCGGCTTCCATTGTGTAACGCTTGATATAGTACGTGAACTCAATAAATAACTTAACTAATAACAATAAAGGTTATCATGAGTTTTGAAAGTTATACGGATTGCGTATTCCGGGCGTTTCAGTCGCATCCTAAACCAGCTGAAATAGTCAAGCGCAAACAAGATATTATCGCCGGAATTGCTGCCTACCATAACTTTGTAGCAGATTCAGTATTATATATTGGGTTCAATCCTGCTATTTTAGCAGAAACTGCTAACGTGATTGCAGTTACCTATATCAGTGCAGCAGCACAAGATTTTCTACACGACCAAGGTATTAAGTTTAAATACATTGACCCTGCTACATTAGGGCAGTACACAAAACAGTTTGAATCTGTAGTGGCACTAGATGAATATTTTACATTTGCTAAGTCCGATCAAGAGCAAAGAGATCAAGTAGTTGAAGTTTGTAATCTAGCCAAAGAATATGTAATAACTACCTGTAAGGATTACAAAAATCAAGAGTTTAAAGATAGAGAGTTTTCTATCCCAGCATTAGTGCGTAACTCTAGCGAACACAATATATACCTTGAGTTCCATGATTATGATTTAACAGATAGAAATAGCTGGCGAACAAAAGTTTATGAAATTGCCAAAGATGAAGTAAACGTAGTTGGCCCTTTTGCAAGACGTGCTATGTTTTTTAAACAACTAGCAAAGTTTAGCAGTGACGCCGGAGCAGCCGGCTTTAGTGTACATAAGAATTTGATGTACAAGAGTTTAATCAAGAAAAATTACGAACATGTAATTAGTATTCAAATGGATAACGATGGATCTTAATCAGCATTTAAGTGCTATAGTTGAAAATTTAATCGGCGACATAACTTCAAATGTTTTATCACAAGTAGAAAGTGTGATATCAGTTGCAGTTAATGCCCGTTTATCTAATTACAACTTTGAACCACATATTAAAGAAGCGACCACCGAAGCTCTTGACAAGAAATTTAGTTTGTATCAAATTGACAATCGTAAACTAGAAGGTCGTATTGCTGAAAAAATTACTCAAACTATTGAAAGTGTACAAGCCTCTACTACCGAAAAAATAAATCAAGCAGTTAATGATAGCATTAAAAGTACTAATTTTGATCTTGCAATGCAAAGAGCCGCTAGTACCATTATCGCTGATAGATTAAGTGATTATGTGTTCCCTGCCAATAGTATAAATGCCAGTGCAATTAAATTTGAAGATTATACTATTAGCGGAAGTAACATACAAGGTGGTATAATTGAACATTTTAGTAGTACCGGAATTGACGATCGTGCTACACAAGTTGCATTAACTATACTTGACGATGCTACAGTAATTGAAAATAATCTATTAACAAAAGATTTAACAGTACAAGGATCAATGACTATTAACGGTGAGTTTGTGGTTAATGGTTCTGTGCCGGTTGAATCTGAATTTTATAAAAACTTAGTTAACATTACCGAAGTTGGTGTTTTACAAAAAATGGATCTAAGTCTTTTTGACAATTACAGTACATTAATCTTTAATAAGATTAGAACAGAAGGATTAGATCTTAGTAAAATTACTGTAAATGGTAAAGAAGCAATTAAAGATAACAGTCTAGGTTTGTACATCACAGAAAGTAATTTGCAAAAAGTTGGACAGTTAAAAGAGTTACAGGTAAGCGGTGAAAGTTTATTAAGTGAATCGTTATATGTAACCAAAGGACGTATTGGTATTAACACTATTGAACCTAGTGCCGCACTATCAGTATGGGACGACGAAATTGAATTAACAGCATCAAAAAGACAAAAAGACGTTGGAAGTTTTGGGACTCCACGCAATCAAAAATTTGTATTATTTGCAAATAATAAAGATAATATTGTATTAGACACTGATGGATCTGCTGCAATAAATGATCTACATATAGGTTCAATGAGATTTACTTCTTCAGACCAACCCCCTAATTATGTTAGTAAAAAAGGACACGTAGTTTGGAATTCTAACCCAAATATTGGCGGTCCGTTAGGCTGGATTTGCTTAGGTGCAGCAAATTGGGCTAACTTTGGCATTATTGATTAACAATTTTGCAACGTTGACATAAATCAAAAATACTGCTATAATGCAGTATGACTCTTACTTTATCCGAATCCAAGTGGAATAAGATCTATCACCAAATCCGAGATGAATATGGTGATAGTGTTATTCTGATCTCTTGGAAACTTAAAGATACATTGGGTTTTACTGTACGTCGTCACCGGGACTATGATCCAATAAATGGACATATGAAGGATGATATACGTTTGGATTTTTATGATGAAGCGGCAATGACGTTTTTTCAGTTAAAGTATATATGAGCTACAAGTTACCATTTAATCCGTATATGAAAAATATTGTAAATTATTATGCAATAGAGCCATCTGACCATCCTTTAAAAATTTACGTATATCTTAAAGAACAATTTGGTGCAAGGGCAGTTGGTCAAGGTAGTTGGGATAGTGATATTGACTGGGAGTTTGATACTGAAACAGAACGTACACTATTTGCACTGAGGTGGTCATGATGTATTACTTGCCCTTGGCTCCTTATCACAGTAACTTATTTGTATATTGGCGAGAAAATAGCCGACAGCATCCGGATGAAGATTTATGGTCCTGGACTGAACGAGAGTGGGGAGCCACTGTACTTGTTAAACTTGCTGAAGATGCTGGGCGTTGGCAATTCAATACGGAAAAAGATGCTACAATTTTTGCTATAAGGTGGGGTTAATGACTACTAATGCTTATCTTGTATATTGGTGTAACGAAGGACTAGAAGGTGTAGTTCCTATTAGTCAATACGAACAAGTGGATATAGAAAATACATTTAGGATTCTTAAAGACCAAGGTACTGTACGTAATCCCATGTATGATATCATTCAAAAAATGATATTACGTGGCCGGGCCAACAGTCAACGGCATTATGAATTGTATGCTATTGACTGTGACGAGAACATTAGTGAAGAAGATTTCAAACAGTGGTTTGAAACCACACCACAGGCAGCAGCAGATTTAATCAGAAGTCGAGGACTTAAAATCTTTAGCGATCGTGCTCGGGAGAATAGAGTCAAAATAACTTGAGCCAAAAATTTAAAATACATGTATTAGATCGTAAAGTGGGTCGTTGGGTAGAAATAGAAAATCCATACGACTCTACAGAGTTGGCTCATCATTACTATATGAATATGACCGAGGAGGCTATGGTTGAAATAGATCGGTGGGTGCTGCAACATGACCTGGGCCGTAGACAGGCATTTGCCATGTGGCAGCTTCATGACGATAAGTCGTTAACAATGTTTTTATTAAAATGGGGAGAATAAAATGCTTTATACTTTGGTAATTTATACAGTAGTAGCAATGTCAGGACAAAATGCATCACTAGTACAGGCACATGATTGGAGACCAATTGCTAATTTCAGCAACGTTGAACTATGCAATGATGCTGCCCATTTAATGGGTATCTCATCAGAACGTTATCGTTGTGTACGACTAGCTGGTAATAAATGAGCCTAGTATTTCCCGAAGATGGGCGTTTTATTGCCACAGGTCCTTTTGACGGAGAAATGCCTCACCACTATATAATCATACGTGACTACAGTTGGTTTACTCGGCACGAAGCGGAAATATATACTTGGATGGATGAATGTTTACCACGAGGTAGACAGCATCAACAAGGTATGGTTATTGTAATAGAAGATGAATCGGATGCCAGTAATTTCCTATTGAGGTGGTCGTGAGTAAGTTTGAAATAAGCGGATTAAAAAGTATCTTTTTTTGGCGCGATATTGATGACCGCGTAAAATATTTCTACCCTTGTGGATTAAACATCCGAGATAAACTTTGGTGGAGATTCATGCCCGGAGTTGTTATCAATGTAGCATGGCCTGCTGCTACTAGAATAAAAGTTGGTCCCAGTCACAGAGAAGGTTGGTCAGGTGTAGGAGAGTATTTTGAATACGTTGATAGTGCCGATCCAAATGATCTCTATCGTCCTTGGCTAGAGGAACATGTGGGTCAACAAGGTTGGGATTGGAACTGGGGCATGGGCGGTATGGATGCTACTGAAAATCGATTAACTATAAAGATTAGACGCAAATATGCTGAGTATGCTACAATAGCTGCAATGAGGTGGAGTTAATGAGTTCTAGAATACACGTTCCATTTGCAACAATACAAACTAAAAAAGCGGAAATTGACTCTTGGCTTGAAGCCAATGCTGGCACTGGAAGTGCTAGATACGGTGGTAAAGAAGGCATAATTAATCATTGGCTCAACGGTGATGATTACTGTTACTTTGACCAATTCACAACCACAGACGGTCAATTCACAACATATGATACTGTATTTGTGTTCCGCGACGAACGTACAGCAACAGAATTTGCCTTGAGGTTTGCGTGATAATAGAATTATATGACGTTGACGATGACATTGAAACAGGTCTTTGGGCACACGAAAACTGTCCAAGCTTTACTGGTTGGATAGTTATTGATGGTGATCACGATGATGTCTACAATACAAGTTATAAATTTTATTTTAACGAAGAGCGAGATGCTGTGTTGTTTCAATTAAAGTGGCAAGGACAATAATGCACACTTATGATAAGAAACAGTGGCCACATCAGTTTCGTATGTTTCCTGAACATGATTCCTTGTTACCCGAGCAGGATGCGTGGGATCAAATGTGTAAACTTGAAGCATATTGTATTGATAATTTTCTTCATGGTACCTGGCGCAATAACGGATTATATTTTGCGTTTAAACGCTCAGAAGATGCTACCCTGTTTGCCTTAAGGTGGATGAGTGAAGGATCATAGTAATCCATTGAGTAGACCTTATTCGGTCCGATTGGCCGAACAAGGATTTGTACATTCGGTTCCTTTACCTAGTTATTTGGATCCTTATACACTTGAGGATGTAAATAATTGGTTACGGGAACGTGGATACAAATCAAAAGAAGATTTTATTATGAGTAGTTGGGTATATTATTTCAAAGATGAACAACTTGCTATGCTATTTGCACTAACATGGGCTTGACTATAATGATATTAACTGCTATTATTATTCACAGTGGAGTTGCAAAATGATTATACCAAGAATCAGTAATGTCTTATTAAGGATAGCGTCCCAAGATACCGGTAGAATGCAGGCATTACGTGAGTATAAACACAAAAATGATTTAGATGATTTATATCAGGAAAAAGCTAGGTTACTTGCATTTCAGGAATCTACTAGATTATTAAGAAATTACAATTATATGAAAGATACCGAAGAGCTAAGGCAATATGTGTTTTGGGAAACAAATAAAGAACTAAAACTACTTCAAAGCAATACTGTGCGTGGAATTTTTATAGATAGGTATGTTTAATGATTAAACGAATTGGTTTTGCCTGTAAATGGATTGATCGTCCGGATCAAGTAAATGGTATTAAACCTAAGGATGATGCTAAAAAATACAATACCGGTGCCACTACGGTTGCTTGGCTTAATCGTCAATCAAAAGAAGTGGCTGAACAAAAGCTATGGGACCTAATGGTCCAAAACATAGAAGCAGTTAGACTACTAGTGGAGAGAGTGGGGAATTTAGATGAATCACTTCGTATGGTACGTATTGGTAGTGATATTTTGCCTTGCTATACTGAGCCTACTTGGGGTTCTTTTTGGCGCCGAGCAGATGTTATACAATTTGCAGAGAAAGCGTTTGCAGTGGTTGGTGAACATGCTAGAGCTCGTAATGTACGTCTCAGTTTTCATCCTGGCCAGTTCACTGTGTTGGCAAGTGATCGCCCAGAAGTTGTCAATAAATCTATAGAGGAGTTTGAATATCATGCATCAATGGCCGCTTGGATGGGTTATGGGAAACAATTTCAAGACTTTAAAATCAACGTACACATCGCGGGTAGACTTGGTCCAGCGGGTATCCGTAGTGCCTGGCAACGTCTTAGCCCCGAAGCACGTAATACAATTACAATCGAAAATGAGGAAATAGGATATGGACTTGACGAATGCCTTACTCTTAGTGACTGCTGCCCTATTGTTATGGACATTCATCACCATTGGATCAAAAGTAATGGAGAGTACATTTCGCCTACCGATCCAAGAATTCGACTGGTGGTGGACAGTTGGCGGGGGGTTAGGCCTACTATGCATTACTCTTGCAGTCGTGAAGATATTCTCATTGACCATTGCACCATTACTCGCCCTAACTATGAAGTTCTTTTAACCGAAGGACACAACAGACAAAAACTTAGAGCACACTCGGACTTCTATTGGAACACTACAGTGAACGAGTGGGCACTAAGTTTTAATGATCAATTTGATATTATGTGCGAGAGTAAGGCTAAGAATCTAGCTAGTCGGAGATTGTATGAACAGAAGTTAAATATGGAGCAATCGTATCTGCTAGCTGCTTAGATAAATCTTCGTACCAATTGGTATCTAGCATAAGACGTTGGTTATGTTCGACAACGTCTTTTATTTTGGCGTAAATTTCTACTGGATCTTGTTTGATTAAAAATTGAACTTGATCCATTGCCATTTTCCATCGTGTTACAGAATCAGGCTCGTTGTCGTAACTTTCATCAATGACATCGCCAAAAGTTTTAAACCCAAAACCTTTTAAACGCTGTAAGTATCCTTGTCCAGCAACAGCAACAAATAATCTTCGACCTAAAATTGGTTTAACAACTTTTTCAGTATAAAAATTAAATTCATTAACAGCATTAGTTTCAGCGACCACAGAATAATAAGAATCGTTGTAAATGACAAAAGGTACTACTTGACTTAAATTCATACGATGTCCGTAATATCGAACTTGATGTACACTATGTGTATAATTACTTTCAGGTAAGAATTCTAATCCTTCGGATTCAAATATATGATCAGTTTCTCTAAGATCAACATTCCAACGTTGATAATAAGTCATTATGACTTTATCCAATAATTGATTGTCTACGATATATTGATATATAACATCTCTGTGTAATCGACGGCACCCTAATAGTATGTCAAAATATTTTGATTTATTAGTTTGCGGTAATAATTTTTCGTTTAATAAGTTTGGGTGTACTGTGTTATAAAAGTAAACAGTGGTGTGAAACCAATCCATCCATTGATAGATCTTTGCATGTTTAAATTCATAATTAATAAACCCACAAATGAATATAGAAACACCTGAGCGATCTAAATTGATCAATTGATCAACTGTGTGTTGGTGTAATTCGGAACAGAAAACAAATACTTGATCTGTAATAGAGTGGGTTCGATTTAATCTTTCAACCCATATAGGATCATTGATAAACGGTACATGAAATGCAGAGAATTTAATACTGTATTTGCTATCTATAAATTGATCAAGTTTATTTGGCTCAAAGAAATACTCTTGAGTTTCGTAGCAATGACTATGGTATTTTAAATTTTCAAAATGATAAAGACAGGTGTCGGAATCAAGATAGACTCCGACACCAGCTAGGGATAAAGACATTTATTTCTTTGGTTTGCGAGGGGCTTTTGCTTTTTTAACTACAGCTTCAACTTTGGCTTCAACTTTAACTGCGGCTTTTTTTGCCTTGGTTGCTGTTTTCTTTGCTACAGTTTTAACTTCTTCTTTTACAACTTCAACCGCGGCTACTGCATCTTTAATGTCAACTTTACCATCTTTGTTAACATCTAGTACATTAGGCTTAGTTACGCTGTCCAATGGATGAGTACCATTTTTATCATGTTGACGCTCATTCCAAATAAACCAACCAATACCACCTAAAACTACTACAAGTAAAATAACTAATTCCATTGAAACTCTCCTATATATAGTTAAATTATTTATTATTTAGAAATGGGCAAATAAAATCATTATATACGCACATTCTTTGTTGCGCTGCAACAATAAATTATAGTATAATGTAGAAACATTACTTTTAAGGAGATTCAAATGTTTACAGTAGATACCCTAGTTGACAATGCAGCAAAACAAACCAAACAAACTTTTACCCATATTCCAAACGACGACGTTCGTACTAGTTTAGAAAGCATCGTAGATGCACAGGCAGCATACACCAAAACTGTTTGGTCAACTACAGCAGACCTAGTAAAAACAGCCCAGGAAAATATTGTTGCTTATTACACAACAAAACCTGTTGCTAAAAAGTAAACAGTTGTAGGAATACAACATCTCAAAAGCCCTGGTTGACAGGGCTTTTTCATTATGCTATACTCACTACGTTATTGACTAATATATAGGATTAATAATGAATAAACTACTATTAAACTGCCGTCCGGGCACAGTATTTGATGCTACTAACAAAGAGCATCGTAAAGCATATCATACCTTTATTACCAACTCATCTTGGGGTCGCAGCCCTTATCAATTTATCCTCGAACCTGGATTTGAGGATGTTCCTACAATGTGTCGCCATCGTCTTTGTGAGTACTATGTAAACAAAGAATTTACTGGATATGCCAATCCGGCACATATTAACAAGACTTCTAAACTCACTGTTGTAAAATTAACACCAAAAAAGAGTTGACCAAAAATACCCATTTTGCTATAATTTAGAAACTGTATAACACAACGGAGGTTGTAGTGGGTTTAGATCAATACGCTTATGCTGCCGCTAAAGCTAACACAGAGTGGGACGGTGATTCCCATCGGGAATTAGCCTACTGGCGCAAACATCCTAACTTGCAAGGTTGGATGGAGCAACTTTGGAGAAACAAAGGTTGTCCTGGTGGTGACGTTGAAAATTCTGACAATTGGAATTTCAATGGCATCGAAGTTGAACTTACTTGGGAAGATTTAGATGCGCTGGAAGAGGACGTCAGAAATAGTCGACTTCCTGCTACAAGTGGTTTCTTCTTTGGCACCCCGTCTGACGAGTATTACTTGCAAGACGATTTAGAGTTTATTAAGAAAGCAAGAGCAGAAATTTTTACAGGTCTTAAAGTTTTTTACAACTCATCTTGGTAAGGAGACCATAATGCAACCGATTCAACGTTTTGCAGACGAAGCAGTTTATGTACTACAAATGAATAGCCGCGATGCTGTTCGTTATATTCAACGTAATGCTGCTGTGCCTGAGAAATCAGCACAAGAAGCATTGAAGAGTGTAGTTGATTGGGCAAAGAAAAGAAAATGAAATACGTAATAATCTTAATGTCTCTAGCGTTAACAGCCTGTGCCACGCAGCATCGTGCCCCGGCCGGAGACATCCGTGGTGTGTACATTGATTGCACTAATCGTGCAGCCTTTGAATCATACTTTAACCGCCAGCTTAGTTTAACTGACATGCAACGGATTGAATCAGATCCGCAAGAACGTCAGTACTATGCAGCTATTAAGGATAGGCTATGGACATTAAGAAGTGTTTGCCATTAATACTTCTATTACTGGCAGGTTGCACTACTACTGCTAGAATGAATAGGCATGATATTGACAATATCACAATTGATTGCACAAAGAAACAACAGCAATTGGATTTTTTGCGTAGTCAATGGCCAAGCGATAATGAACGTATTATTAATGGCATGATGATTAGTAGCAGCGTAGGATTTGTTAGTAGTGTTGCTGATGGTACTTATCAAGATCGCCGGGATTGGAATGATGGTGGATTGACTAGTACACTAAGATTAAAAATTTTACAGGTAAAAGAAACATGCGCCAATTATCCACCTTACTAATTGCATTGTTACCGTTAACTGCAGGCGCAGAATGCTATATGCGTTCTGCAACAGTTAACCAACTTAATAAATCTATTACTAGAATTGTTGATGTTAAACGTTCTGTGGTTCCAGTGAACAAAGACCAATTTAAGTGCAATGTTGCGTTTCGTGCCGAGATTGATCATGTTTGGCACACTGGAGAAGGGCAGAGCATTGGCGCAACCAATGATAGTATAGATCAAATTTGCAGTCAAGCTATGGATTCAGGACGCTCGTACTTGTTATCCAAAGTGTCTGGTAGCCGTGCTAATTACGAGCAAGAAATGGTATGTAGAGATGATCCACTGCCCGAAGTAAAAACAGTTAGAATCGGCGACATAGTTCAGATTAGCGAACTAGCACCGCACCCAGAAAAGCCCAACTTTTTTGATTATCGTGGTGCAAAATGTCGTTGGTTTGTAGAATCTGACTTTGACCCTATACGTAGGGACGTTTTCCAGCATCAAGGTGTTGTTTGTTTGCTAAGAAAAGGTGAATGGCAAGTGGTTGACAAATTTTAATCATTTTGTTATAATACGACTATGAAAAAATTATTCCTTATTGTATTACTTGCAGTAACAGCGTTTGGTACCGGCTGCTCTACGGTATCTGGTGTCGGCAAAGATATTACTAATGCTGCCGATTGGACTAAAGAAAAAATGGGAGGTAGTAAATGAAACAATATCTTATAGCAATTCCTTTGGTAGCTCTGTTAACAGCATGCGGCACTACAGAGAAGTTCGAAAAACGTAGCGAGCAGGTTAATGAGCGTCAGGAGAAGTTTGTTGAACGTGCTATTGACAAGGCTCCCAAGTGGATGTCAAAGCTGCCAGAATCTAATGCTGCTGTATATGCAAATGGTAGCGGTGTTAGCCGTGATTACAGTATGGCTGACGAAAAGGCCAAAGCAGTTGCACTTGGTAAGATTTGTATCGCTGCTGGCGGCGAAGTAGACAAGCAGACTAAGATGTTTATGAGCGACACTGACGATGTTAGCATTGAACGCAGCGAGAGTGCTATACGTACTATGTGCCGTGGAGTAGATGTGTCGGGTACTGAGATTGTTGAAGTTAAGCGTATCGCAGAAGGTCCGCGTTTTAGGACATATATACTGGTTAGTTTGCCCTTAGGAGAAGCTAATCAATTGGCTACACGCAACGACCAGCGTAAAGCGGTATCAGGCACTAAGGCACGTTCCGACCGTGCATTTGAAGAAATTGATGCCAATAACAAGCGTTAATAGTGCATTATACAAAAATGCCCTTCGGGGCATTTTTTTTTGACAAAAACTTCTTAAATTCAATTACCACTAAATACTAGATGCGCTTACACGAAATTTCACAAAAGACCAAATATCGCCCAGAAGTATACTTAGACATGGACGGAGTCTTAGCCGACTTTTTTTCAGAATATGCTGTACTAGCCGGCTTACCACCGGGTAGTAGCTATAGAGAAATTCCCCCAGCTAAAAGTGATCCTACCCTAAACAAAATGATAGGTACAGACTTCTTTTACAGATTGCCTAAGTTTAGTACAGCAGATACATTAGTCTCAATGGTAGTAAAGTTTTTTGGTGGATATAACATCTGCAGTAGTCCTTTACGTGGAGACCATGAGAATTCGGGTGTACAAAAAACACGCTGGATTCAGCAACATTTAAATCCGCAGCCCAAACATATCTATATTGAATCACGCAAAGAACGATATGCAGTACAGCCTGATGGTACACCCAATATCCTAATTGATGATCGTAAAGACAACATCATTAGATGGGAAGCAGCCGGTGGTGTAGGTATCAAGTACCAAGCCGACGAAGATGGGCTAGATGTAATTGCTGCCGGATTACGTCGTGCATTGGAAATATATAAGGGACGTCGTGAGCAGGATCAATTGCCGTTAACACCCAGTTTGGACCGTGGTGCTCCTGTTGCTACAGGGCAGGATCAAGAGATTAAAGAAAGTACTGCAAGCGATCATGAAGAACAAATTCGCCATTTTATGCGTTGGTGCCGACATAAGTTAAAACTAAAACAAGAATTACCTGACATAGAATTCAGTGACGAAAAAGACAGTGAAGACATGCACCATACCGGTTACTACAATGATCAAGAAGATAAACTATGGGTCTACACCGGTAACCGTAACCTAATAGATATACTACGCACTGTGGCACATGAATTTACACATCGTAAACAAGGCGAACAAGGTCGAATTGAACCAGATCAAAGTTATCCTGGAAGTCCAATTGAACAAGAAGCAGATGCAGTAGCCGGATATCTAATGAAACTTTACGGCAAAGAATATCCGGAGATTATAGAGTGAGAGCCGACGATTTTGTAACAGGTAACGTAGATTACCACGATGAGCTAAGTCCAGCAGCCTGGGCCGGTGGGGAACTACGTACCGACGTTCGTGTTCACTTGTTACGTGCCGCAAAGTTTTTTACTGCTTATCTTGAGATTCCCGGCTTTGAAGTTTATGATGTTGTACTTACCGGCAGCATGGCCAACTACAACTACACAAAGTTTTCAGACTTTGACTTACATGTAGTCACACGCTACTCAGACCTAGAGTGTGACGATCTTGCTGAAGCATTTTATCGTGCCAAGAAACAAATTTGGAATGATGCACACGACATTACTATTAACGGCCATGAAGTAGAACTATATGTTGAGGATGTTGATAATCCTCCAGTTAGTTCAGGCATGTATAGTTTGTTGTCTGGCCAATGGATTAAAGAACCTGAATATTCAAAACCCACAGTGGACAACACAGCCATCAATGCTAAAGTTCGCGACTTAATTAAACAAATTGATGTTGCTATAGAACGTGCTGACGATCCAGATGACATTAAACGTATTACAGACAAGCTAAGAAAGATGCGCCGCTCAGGACTAGATACTGCCGGTGAGTTTGGCGTAGAGAATCTTACATTCAAGATACTACGTAACCTTGGTTATTTAGATAGATTAAATAAAGCATACCATAATGAACAAGACCAGGATTTAAGTTTATGAGATATAAAGAATTTGAATTAACCGAAGACGAGTTATTTGAGCTCAAAATGAGCCCAACCAATCTTAAGAAAATGGCCGCCGACACCGGTGCCGTAGCCGGCATTGAGTTTGAAATGTATGTGCCTAATGCAGCCGAATCTGACGAAGATGAATATGGATCCGAACACGATTACGAAATGGACGAAAGTTTTCCGACTGGTCGTGGGTGGCGTCAAGAGGTCATAGATTTTTTTAGGGGCGGAGATGGTGGCAGTCCCCGCAGCACAATCCAACGTGCTCTTGACAGCCTAGATGAAGATTACTGGGGATGGAAGGACGAAAACTTTGAGGAATGGTTCAATGACAATGATTCATTACTAGACGACTATCTTAGACAAGAACTTCCACAGGACCCAGATGAAAGCGACGAAGAATACATAGAACGATTGGGCAGCGACGATAGAGAAGCCCTGCAAGCACGAGAGCGAGCCATGGAGCAGATGCGTGAAGAGCATCAAAGCGAAGATCAATTTGACGAATTTTTACGAGATGAAGGTATTGAATCCATGGCCGACTTTGGTAACACATACAACCTGGACTGGCCTTATTATACCTATCCTGAAAGCAGAGGTGGCAGCATAGATATCAATGATGTTGCCAGCGATTTCCAATCGGCTATTGGTCGCAGAGTAACAACAAGTGGTTATCACGGTGGAAAAGGGGGGCAGACTGATAACTATCGTATAGAACCTGATGGTAGTCTTCATGATCCAGCCGATCCCGAAGATGGTGGACTGGAGTTTATCAGTCCGCCCTTGCCACTAGATGAAATGTTGAGTGATTTAGAAAAAGTTGCTAAGTGGGCTGCTCGCAACGACTGTTATACCAATAGCAGTACCGGCCTACATATGAATGTCAGCGTACCCGGCTTTGCACTCAACAAACTTGATTATGTTAAACTGGCTATATTCTTAGGTGACGAATACGTGCTAGAGCAGTTTGGACGCTTAGGTAATACCTACTGTGCCAGTGCTATGGAAAAAATTAGAAGTATCGCCAAGACCAATCCTGATAAAGTCATGACCATGTTGCAACAGATGCAGGGCAATCTAAGTGCCATGGCAAGTAAGATTGTACATACTGGTACTACCAGCAAGTATACAAGTATCAATACACAAGATGGCTACATTGAGTTTCGTAGTCCTGGTGGCGATTGGTTAGGAGAATATGCAGCTGACCCTGGCAAAATTACCAATACCTTGTTGCGTTTTACAGTGGCACTTGATGTTGCCATGAAGCCGGAAGCGTTTAGACAAGAGTATATGAAGAAGTTGTACAAGACATTATCCTTAGGCGAAAACAATGATACTATTCAATTCTTTGCACGTTATGCTGCCGGTGACTTACCACAGTCTGCACTGAAGAGTTTCGTCAAGCAAGCACAAATACAGCGTAAAGCCAAGAAACTACTTCCTGGCGCAATCAAAGGACAACAATTAATTCAGTGGAAGGCTACATCAGGTTCAGCTACCGCTACTGTTGTGGCACGTACCGAAGAGGAAGCCAGAAAGAAAGCTGCCATTTACATTGGCATTCCCCTTACCGATCGTGCTGTAGTCACTATGGACATGCAGCCTATAGATCTTTATACTGGTCCTGTTAACAAATATAATATCATTAGAGACTATAACGGATCCGAACTAGACACAGTTGAAGGTGCCGACGAACGTGATGCTATTGCAAACTTCCGAATAGCCAGACCCCATTTTGTTAATGATGTAACTGCTCGGTTAGCTACATCAACTCAATCTGCTCCAGATTATCCAGCAGCGACCAGTAATACTCCGGGTCCGTGGACTATCATGAATCAATTGACTCGTAATATGTTACAAAGTCTTAATGAACCATTCATTCAGGCCTCTCAAGTGGCAGCAGAGATAGCCCTAGGTAACAATATGCGTCGTGCAGATATCCGTATCATAAACACCGAAAACGGTCAGGTCTATGACATTGACGGACGTCCTGCTAGATACAATACCGGACAATCAGACACTTCAAGCCGTGATCAAGAGTTCAGCGGCATTTGGGAAGTAGTAAGTAGACCCACTGATGAAGTTGTATACACCTTAGGTGGTATAGGCAATGCTGTCGCCGATGCAGAAAGATATGCTGCGAGATGGGTTGAGCAAACAGGATTTAGTGATCCCGTCTATGTGCGTCCAAGAATGCAGCCAAGAACTAGTGGCAGTGGAGGATTTGACCGAGCACCGCATACCAGCATATATCAATTGGTTGATAATAGAGATGGTAGAATACTACTAGGTGGCGAAACACGAACTTTTGCCTACACTGTTGAAATGGCTGGTCTTGCGATTCGTAGTTATGGTGTTCCTTCTGGCGATATCAGAATTATTGATATGGCTACCAATCGTTCCTATAACATAGATGGCTTACCTGTTAACGCATCAGCTGCACCCGTTGCACCCGTTCCTGGATCCACATTAGACCGAGCTCAACAAAGAGCACAAGGTAGTGACAGCTTACCAAGTGGTACTGCTCGTTGGTTAGTATTAGATCGCAACGGCAGTGAAATATATTCGTTTGTTAACACCACAGTGCAAAGTGATGCTAATCAATATGCAAGAGAATGGCTAACACGAAATAGCGAAACAGTAGGTCAACTAGGACCATTTGATATAGTACCAGCAAGATGAATCGAGCCAACTTAATAAATTTTTTAGTATCATGGGCAGCAATAACGTATGCTTTTAGCCTAGGTGACATTGTTGCCATTGGGCTAGCATTAATGGGATTCTTGTTTATGTTTTATATGTGCGAGGAACGAAATGAGAGCTAGTGAATTTCTAATTGAAGACAATCCTGATTACGACGAGGACAGATTTCTTAAAAGTGATCCAGGTACTCCGTTATCATTTCCCAAAGGTACTACCTTGGTCAATGTCAGTGATGTTTACGATTGGTATAAACTAGGTATGGCAGTTAGTGATCTAGATGATGCAGATCCAAGAACATTTAACCGGGGTGTTCCGCACACTGTGTTTGCATTTGGCAGCGAAGAAGAAGAACACAAAATGATTCCGCTGCTAAAGCGTTTGGGTTTCAGTTTACACGATATTGATAGTCCCAAAGACTACCAAAAAGCCATACGTGCTTCTGATGTCATGGAACATCTTGAAGAAATGGTAAAAAGTCGTGATTCAGTTACCGAAGCACCAAGAGATGTGTTTCACTTTGTAGGCCACAGTCCTTCTGTTCCTCGCCCAACAGGAAACTATTACAAATGGCAAGTAGATCTTAGTAACGGAAAACATTATTATATCAGAGCAGGTGCATATACTAAATTAGATAAATTCCAACAGTACTTTCAACGTAAATGGGGTGCAGAAATGCCCGACGTTGAAGTTGTCAATGCCACACGCCTAGAAAGACTCAGTGAAGGTGATCTAGATGAAATGGCTGGTAAGGTCCACGGTGGTATTCGTAAAGAATTACATAATAAAGGTTACCGATACTTGGGCGGCGGCATTGATAAGCAAGCCTATTTAGAACCCGGTACAGGACAAGTATTAGTGATATTTGGATATAGTAAATGGGCTAAAGGAGGTAGCGATTTCAGTGTTGATCAGAGAATGTTTGTTGACTGGGCAAAATACTGTCAACAGCACTCAAATAATCCACATCTGCCTAGATTTTCAGGTTGGGAAAGTTTTGATTACCAGGGCAAACGATACTTACAAATACGTATGGAACCCTTGCAGGAACTTTCTAACTATCTAAAAGCGATTATTGTTGATCTTGAAGAAGTAGCAAAGTATAGCAAATCTAATCCAAAAACTGCTTACAAAAAAATTGCCAATTTTGCCAATCACAATCTGCTTGATGCTGGCGAGATTGGCGACCTAGATCATAAAGCTGTGGTGAAAAATCTAGGTGGTGAACAAGCAGCGTATAATTTATTAAAAACTGTGTATGACGTTAAAAAATTTGGTAAACAACATGGTTTTGAAATTGATTTACACAGCGGCAATTATATGCAACGTGCAGATGGCACTATTATAGTCAACGATCCTTTTGTAGCAACATTTTTTTAAATTATGAGAGCCACTGAATTTATTGCAGAAATAGATCGTAGAGGATTCCTAGGCGCACTAGGAGCTGGTGCTATGGCTGCTGCCGGAGTTCCTGCACAAGCAAAACCCAAACAACCAGAACCAACTGCTTTTTTAAGTGCTCATATAGAAGCCGAAGAAATGCTACACAAAACTGCCTTACGTGCAGGTATGCGTGGTGCAGAACTAGCACAGTTTCTAGCACAATGTTATCATGAATCAGCAGGGTTTGGTCGCATGCACGAATATGCCTCAGGTAAAGAATACGAAGGACGTAGAGATCTAGGCAATGTCAACAAGGGTGATGGGGTGCGATACAAAGGTCGTGGCTTTATACAGATCACCGGAAGAGACAACTATCGTCGTGCCGGCCAAGCACTGGGACTGCCACTAGAAGAACGTCCTGAACTGGCCAGTAGACCTGATGTTGCTGCAAGAATAGCTGTATGGTATTGGGCGAGTCGTGTTAGACCTAATGTAGCTAACTTTAATGACACTCGCTCTGTTACACAGCAGATTAATCCTAAACTAAATGGATTAGCAGACAGACACGAAAACTTTAAAGATTATAAAAATATGTTTAGCGTAACAAGGACCGGGACATGAGAGCAAAAGAATTTATAATTGAATCAAGTCAGGTTGAACTCAGACACGAGTTCTGGTCCGACGGCACTGAATTGCACATCGAGGCCAGGGTACAGGGTCAGGTTGTGGGTAGTGTTGACTTTGTAAGACCAGAGCCGATGGAAAATGATACTGTATGGGAATCAGAAAATGTCACAGTGGATGAAAAGTTTCGTCGAGCCGGCATTGCCACAGCAATGTACAATCTTGCTAAAAAACTTGTTGAACCTGGTTATATTGTTCCTAGTCCAAATCAATCTGTTGGTGGTAAAGCACTATGGAAAGACCGTCAAGTATGGGAACAGGGTGTAGAGGAAGCGTTTAACCAACCCTACGCAACAGATTTGGAAAAGTCTGAGCATGATGATTATGACTCATTGGTACAATTGCCAGATGGTTCTCACTTGAGTGTTATGTTTAATAACCAAGGTGACGGTGAATATCAAGTTGAATTTTGGCGAGGACCTAGTCAGGGAGTAACAGGTGAAGGCGATGCACAAAGAATATTTGCTACAGTTCTAAGCACCATACAAAGATTTATTAAAGAACACAACCCATGGCGATTGACATTCTCAGCAACTAAAGATGTTGAACTTGGTCAGAACAGTGAAAGCAGAGCCAAATTATATAATAGATTAGTTGATCGCTATGCTGCTGCTTGGGGGTATGATGCCCTTATTAATGATCTTGGTGACCAAGTTGAATACGAGTTGACTAGATTAAAGCCAAATGTGGCGGAAGGCTTTCCTAACTTTAATCGTGAATGGGACGAAGCGACCCGATATCCCGAGTTTGTTAACCTGGGTAAGAAAAAATGGATTGAACTTGTAAGCAAAGGTAAACAAGTAACAGTTACAAGAAAAAATGTTAACAAAATAAACAATACCGATGCCGCTGATCCTAACAGTTTTAAACTACTAGACCCCGAAAAACAAAAGCGAGCGTTGGCACAACTTGCCAATGGCGATGTAGAAATGCCTATTGTCGCTAGATACAGCGACGGCTATTTAGAACTAATAGGCGGTAATACAAGATTAACTGCCCAAATGGCAAAAGACGGTCAAGCTAAAGTTTGGTTATTTAATGTGCCAGAAGAATTAACGCAAGGT
>JAULBY010073982.1:0-31725 GCA_032358315.1 Ophiocytium majus | reverse complement strand
GGGGGGGTGCAGCAGGGGGGTGGGCTGGTGTCGCAAGGGCTGCAGACGGTCAAGAAAGGTGACTGCGAGGCGCGATGCGTTGCACCATTTGATGGGTGTTTGGGGTTGGAATACATGTGCGCATGGCTTTGACTTCAGCATTGCTCGTGTCAAACAGGGGGGAGTATGAGCAGCCGCGCTCAAACAACAATGCAATGCTTGAGCTGCCGCACCCGCCGTGCGAAAGGCACACACTCCTGCTCAGCAGCAAGAGGTGCTCAGCAGCCGGGGGCGGGGGGGTCTTACCTCGTGCGGGCACGCGCACGAGCCGGTGGTGCTGCGCGGCGACCTGCAGTCGCTGCCTCACCCACCAGGTCGCGTACGTGGAGAAGCGAAACCCCCGCGCGGGGTCAAACTTCTCAACGGCGCGCACCAGCCCGATCACGCCCTCCTGTATCAGGTCCGCAAGGGAGGGCCCCCCCCCCTTGTGCGCGCGCGCCGCCAGCGCCACCACCAGCCGCAGGTTCGACGCCACAAACAGGCTCTTTGCAGCCCGCCCGCGCGCTATCACAGAGCTGTAATCCTGCTCGCTCAGCGCCGCGGCGGCGGCAAGCTCACGGGTCGAGAGGGGGGGCACGCCGCGCGCCGCCGCCTGCGCCGCCAGGTGCGCCGCACTGGTCTCCAGCCGCAGGCCCGCCTGCACCGCCTCGCCGAGGCGGATCTCCTCGTCCGGGCTGAGCAGACGCGTGTGCCGCATTGATGCGAACATCTCGGCGTTCGGCGCACTACGGGCCAGGGCCGCATGGTACGGCTGCTGCGAGGGCTTGGCTGTGCCCTGGTTTCTGGGCTTGACCGGCAGGGCCTGGGTGCGGACTGCCATGTTGATACCAGGTCGGGGCCTGAGTGGGGAGGCTGCTGCGGGTGTGTGACGCCGCCACCGACCCGCAGGTGGTGGGGTGCAGAAAGCTGCTGCGCGGCCGCTGCTGCTGCTGCTGGGCTGGTCACGCAGAAGTGGGGCGGCAGCTGTTGTTGCTGCTGCTGGCAGCCCGCTGTTGCTGGGCTGCCAGGTGGTGGCTGCAGCTGGGTGCAGCAGAACAAGGGCTGCTGCAAGCACGGCGGCACACCAGCGCCACGATGCTGCCCGTGTTGGCGCCGGCGCGCACGCGGTCGATTCGGGGCAGCTGGCAGCCCTGGTCCGGCGCCTGTGCTGGTGCTGGTGCTGCTGTGGTGGCCGGGACTTCAATTGCTGTTCGAGCTTTGCCATCCTACAAGGGGCGCAGGCACGCGTGTCCTCCACGGTGGCGGGCAGGTGTCTGGGCACACAACACATGAAGTTTTTGGGGGAGAGGCAGAAGGCAGCAGTCAGGCACTGCCGCAGAGCTGGGAACACACACCGTGAGCGATTGTGCATTGCCGTCAGAAGTACATTAGCGCGGGAGTAAATTTCCAGACACAAGGGAAGCACTCACTCACACACCTCGGGGTAGAGCGGAAGAGTGCCACTCGGTTCGCGAGCTTTACACGCCACCTGCGGGAGACGCCGCTTGCCGCTTGCTGGCGGCGCCCGTACAGACAACTTAACGGGTGCTCCTCCCCAAAGATATGTGAGGAGAGAACTTTCTTCGAACAAGCACTGCTGAGCACGAAGACAACAACACACTGCAATTCATTCTATCGACGGTCGGTCGAAGAGCGATGATCATCGACGCATGAAACGGCAAAAGTCGCGACAGGTAGATCTGCACATGAAGAGAAAGAAAGAGAGATGCCCGTGGTGCTGTTCCCGGCGCTGCCGCTGCTGGCGCTGGTGCTGCTGTCAACATCGGTGGCGTCAGGTGAGCTCGTGCACTATCATCTTTGGTGTACCGTTTACCGCGTTCTCACCACCAGCACCACCAGCACCACCACCACCACCTCACCGCCGCTACCAGCACCGCTAATGCAGCTTGCGATAAACTTGTGGTGATGGCGCTGACCTGACATTTACCCTCCCCCACACCATGCTCATTCCCCAGCAGCAGCAGAGGTGTGCACCGGCGCACTGGAGGCGGACGCTGCAGCGGGAGTGATCACCTGCACCACAGCTCGAGCACACCAAGTACAGCAGCTGTGGGCGCGCAGTGGGAGCTCGCCATCTACCATACTGGACAGCACGAGTTTTGAGGTGAGTTGCTGCTGGTGATGCAGCCGTATGGTTGTTGCAGCAGTTCCCACCATAGCTCCCACCAACTGTGATGCTCACAGGTCCACCTGGGTGGCTGGCGCTGCTGCTGCGAATCGTCACTGTCCGATCGCAGCCTTACCAGCTGGTCACTGCACTTGTCAACCACTTGTCAACCCGCAGTCCTATGCTCACACGCAGACCCCCCTTCCACGCACACACTCTGGCAGCGGCCACGTATGGCGCCCAAGTGCACTGCGGTGAAGCCACCACAAACACTCCATACCGACAGTTCCCACACCGCCACATCCCACTCCTCCCGTCCACGCATGCAAACCGCTGGATCAACAAGAGTCCCCACACCACCGCATCCCATTCCACTCTCCGCCCATCCCTGCATGCAACCCGCTGGATCAACAAGATGTGGTGAGGTGCAAGTCAAAATCCCGCCACACCCTGCCGTAACACAGGCGCCGACATGCACGTGCAACACCACCTGCACTTTACGTACTGTTATTAAACTCCGCTTAGGGCGCGGAAAGCCCTTTGTACACGGTGCGCGTGTGACCAGAAAAAGGATCAGACAGGCAGCGAAAAAGCTGGCAATGCTCAGCACTATATGTACGCATAACCGCCTCCCGTCAATGCAGGACACTGTCATAAACGAGGGCACCTGGACGAGCACCATCATGGGCGCGCTGGCGCTGAGGCACGCGGTCGTCGCAGGCGAGGGGGCGGCGCGCGAGGGCCGCAGCGTCTGGTGGCAGCGCGTCAAGCTCGGCGCGTCACTGGATTTAAATGCCCTCGCCGGCGCCGCCCTCATAGTGCGCGGCGCAAACCGCGGCGTCGCCAGCGGCTTCACCGTGCGCGACGCGCCTAGCGACTGGCAGCAGGGTGAGCCGAGGGCTGGGACGGTGCACTTGCGAGTGGAACTCTGTGTGTGGCGAGGGGTGTACAATGAATTGGCGCAGGTCGTGCGCACTCATAACGCAGTGTGAGCGTACCCTGTCGTGTTGATGAGAGGTGTGGAACAATGCCTTGGCGCAGGTCGTGCACACTTATGACGCAGTGCGAGCGAGGGCGCTTGACATGTACTACTAGTAGAAGGTATGGACATGCTGCAGGAGGGCAGCATGCGCTGCTGCAGTCTTGTGCTCCACGCGGCACCCAGAGACATGCCTTCTGCAACCAGCCGTTGCTGCTGTTGTGGTAATACAGCACTTGTTTCAAGTAGTTGTGTAGTGCCGGCACATTTATTTGGCACGGCAGGACCTGGGGTATGCGGGCTGGCACACACCAAGCATGCATGGCAGGAGGGACCGTCGTCATAGTACCGTTAAGTATTCCAAGTACCGTCTTGTCAAGTACCGGTATGTCAGTATATGTACCGTCTTGTCATGACCCAGGTTAGCTACTCATACGAATGGTTTAGTGGGTTCACAAGTAACCCTACTGCCAGCGCCGTTTCACGTTTTCAGCTATAAGAAGCGCTAGGGTGAGCTACCTGGAATCCTTGGGTGGCACCCAAACTCATGTGCCCGCCATGTTATGTGGGCCCAACAAGAATCACTGACATGCGTAAAAACTAAGAGGAACTAGACTGTACATGGGCGGATGGTGTTGCATGTTCACCGCTGAGTGCTGAACGCCGTATTCGCTGTGCCATCGGTCGCCGCGCTGCACTTTCGCTGCCGCTGCGTGCACGTGCAGATGCGGTCTCCTACAGCACTGTATCGGCTACGTGGCAGGAGCAGTACCCTAATGCGCTGCAGTACTCCGGTGTCCATGCATGTGAGCCACCACGCCATGTCGGTTCCCAAAAGCGCTCATGCTTTTTATGCAACAGTACACCTCACGCGCCATCATACTGGCCACTGCTGCAGCCTTGTGCTGCTGCGACTGTGTCTGCGCGAAGACCTGTATCCCTTCCATTGAATCTAGCGGCGCAGAAGCACCCGCTCTTTGCGTGCTATCTACACCCTTCCTTGTGCACTCTATAACCCTCGCCGCCTCCCCACACCCCCACTGTGTGTTGCCCACCAGATACATGGCACGTTATTTACACCCCTCCTCGCGCACTCTACAACCCCCCCCCCCCACACACACACACACTTTGTTGGTCCACCAGGCGCATGTATGAAGTAAAATATATTTACACCCCTCCTTGTGCGCTCTGTAAACCCTGCCCCCCCCCCGACCCCCACCCCCACTGTGTGTTGCCGACCAGATGCGTGGCACGTCATTGATGTGACGCAGGCGCTGCTTGCCCAGTACCCATACACGGGCGAGCTCAACCTGGCCATGGAGCCCGCCAGCGACGCTGACGGCCCACAGTTCTGGAGCACGCGCAGCAGCGTGCACCCGCCCCTGCTGGTGCTCGACTGGAAGTGATCGACATGGTAAACCTCACGGCAGATCTACTTCGCACCTAATGAGGTCACCAACTATGGTTGGTAACCTAGCAGATCAACTTCATACATCCTCATTGGTATGTACGCATGCGCATGTATATGGTAGCTGTAGGGTCTGAGATACCGTGCGACTTGTGCACGTACACACACGTGTGGGGATTATAGTGTTGTTTTAAAGGCAGTGATGTGGGAGGAGGTGGCCGCGTGGCGACACGGTGGCAACACCAACGGCACGTGCACCGCGGGCAGACCCGTGCAAGTTGCGCAACTGCACACAGCGGCAGCGCCTCTGGCTGGTGCACTGCTACTGGTGGTGGGATACCCCCGTTTGAACTGTTCGCATGCAGCTGGCTGGCGCAGTGTTCGCATTTCGGTGTGCAGTAATGTTACTCCAGGAATGCAGTGACCCCTGGGAACCCGTCCACACACCCGTATAGGCGTGAGGGTGAATCTGGACAACCACAAATTCAGTGTACAACCCGAGAAGCCGCGGTTTTAGCGCGGCTAGAAGTGGACTGCATCATTAGTGCACTGGCGGATGCTTTGGTGCTACTTCTGTTGTTTGGGGACAACGTTGCAGGGTTTGTCGCCCTGCAGGTGGGCACAACACAATATCATGTACGCCCTCACGCTGGGTGCAGGACACTTGCTCGCGGCCTCCTGCCACTGCGTGATAATGATGCAGTATGGTATCGTAGATGGTGTACTCTTATTAAACTCCGCGTAGGGCGTGGAAAGCCCTTTGCACACGGTGCGTGTGACCAGGAAATCAGACAGGTAGCGAAAAACAAACGGGGAAATTTACTTAAGCTCAGTACTGTGGGAAGCCTGGCATGTTACCAGAGCACTACCACAACAGATTACAGCCCCATGTCCCAGGGGACCTGCTCCCACCCCCCAGCTCCCGGAACACCATGCTCCCCCCACACACCAGGCAGCGCCATGTACTCCATGACACGTGCCGAGATGGTGTACTTGTAGAAGTAGCATGTAGCACTGTACCAGCCTTTAGCAAACAGACACTGCCAGTGATGCCCTACATGTATGCCCCCAATGTAAATCGAATGTGACGTCACCAGGTGGTCATCTTGCGCAGGGGGGGGCTGCCACTGGGCTCCTGTACGTCCCCGGACACAGATGCATGCTGCCAAGCTATCCTGGGAATCGCTGTCCGGGATGTCAGCTTTGCGAAGCCCAAGTTGTGAGCCATCGCTGATGGCATGCCATTCGGCGGCGTCCTACCAAGACGGTGATGCCAAGGTGCCGCACGCACTGCACGCACCCATGCCAGCAAAAGCAAACATGCGGCCAGGCGGCACAGCGCACAACAGGCGTACACAGAGCACGCAACAAGCGCACACACAAGGTTGCAGGCCAGTTGCACGAAACATGTCAAGTGCCCATGGGCACAGTCACGGTGTGGCACTGCACAACGTCGGCTCCAGGTGTGACCCCCGGGCCTTCTTGGCGCAGCTGCTGTACACATCCGCGGCTAGCATGGCTGGGTGGAGTACTGCGCTGTGCAGATGGTCGCTCTGGTGGTACTGCTGGGGGGGGGCGGGAGGGGGGGGGGGCGTTGTCTGCCGCGCCTGTAGAACCGAGGGGAGTTGGAAATGGCAGTTGCTCCAGGTTAGACTTGAAGTTTGTTTGACATGGCGATTCAGTAAAAGATCTGTAGACATGAGGCATGTGGGCACTGGACTTGAAGTTCACGTGTACTTCAACTTTAATAAAAGTACTTCAACTCTTTACTTCAACTGTCTGCCCACAGTCAGTCTCCAGACGTTTCCAGCGGTCTGGCCGCGGTCTCACTACTCTTTAGAGGTCTGACAGCGCCCTGCGTGCTTGCTGCCACACAGCGGAGAGGGAACCCTGCGCACCATATCTCTCTCCGAGAGGCACTGGCACCGCCAGTGAGCGCAATCCTTTAACAAGGTGTCGCATAGCAATTGGGTTCTTCTGAACAGGTACCAATCAAGCACCATGGTGCGGGCTGGGCTCAGGAGAGCTCTTGACATCACCGCCCATAGGTACGTGTTATCCCTGCAGTCGCCACTGCCTTATCCTGGCTTCACTGTGTCGCTGTCTGCCTAGAGGTATCTCCGACCTCTTTCCGTTTCGCATGTGTGTGTGACGTTGGTGCACCCAGCCTCTGGGTACAGACTTTGAAGGGGTGGCCTGAGCACCGTGTCTGACTGCCCACCAACGTGCATCATCGTGAGCCACCTGCCTGCCTTCTTGCTCCGCCGCTGCTCCGGCACGTGGTCAGTCTACTGCTGTCCCCCAACTCTCAAAGAGTCTGTGTTTATGTGCCACACATTCGCATTCGGACGACCGCACACATGCAGCAGCAGCATGCGCCGCCATCACTCCCATCTCTTGCATTGCGTGGTGTCACCTCCACCACGCACCTTCATCTCACCTCTCGCAGCGCCGTCGGAGCAGCGGCGGCGCCCCTGCTGCTGGCCCCCGCAGCGCCGCGCACCTCCGCCGACAGTTACCGCACCTCCGGCGGGCGGCGGGCGATGGCCTCCGCCCGCCCACCCCGCACCCCCAGCAGCAGTCACTATGACCTGATCATCATTGGCTCAGGCCCTGCGGCGCAGAAGTGCGCGGTGGACTCCTCGAAGCTGGGGCGGCGGGTGGCAATCGTGGACAAGCAGGGGATGATGGGGGGCGTGTGCGTGCACACGGGCACCATCCCCAGCAAGACGTTCCGGGAGGCGGTGCTGCACCTCACGGGGTTCAGGCACCAGGGGTTCTACGGGCGCGCGTACCAGCCGTGGCGCGAACGCATCAGCGTGCCGGACCTGCTCATGCGCGTGAAGAAGGTGCGCGGACGGCGCGCTCGCCCGCCGCACATTGTCTGTCACTCACACACACAAAGTGAACACTTGGTACCCGCCTTGTTGCAAAGTGGTCTCGCGGGCTGAAACTTCCTTCAAAGAGGAGGTCCGGAAATAAATGGCGGGTGGCGTTCGCTTTGTGGGCTGTAATCAATTTGCTTTAGCATCTACTATTGTTGGCAACGCACTACAATGAGGGGGCACAAATACATTTTTTACACTTTGAAACCATGCAAAAATCGATGAACGGTTCTACCTGAGGCAGCCACTCTGGACCAAGACGGTAGTTTATGCGCTTGCGCTGCGTGGGTGTGTAGACACGCAGAGGTGATGCATGTGGCTAAACCTGCAGGCAGTGCCGTGTGTGCTGTTACACACAGTCTTGTGTTCATGTGCTCCCAAAAGATGTGGCAAAATGGTGTAGCGTGGCCGCCGTGTGTACACCGCTGTACTGCAGATGATGTACGAAGATGTGCATACATGCACACACTACTCTATTCAGGTGTAAGCGGCATCAAGATGTGTGCCGGTCCTCACGGAAACAGAGGGTTTCGAATACTTCAGTAGTACTTCAGAAGTGTGTTAGAGTTGCCCATGCACATGCAGAAGAGTTGTGCTACATGTGCTTGAAGGGCTGCAAACATACATTACTTCCCATATAATTCTACTATGTGAAGTACTATCAGTAATATATACATATATCATGCACTCATTCATACCCCTCTAGCCGAGGTGTTGCCCGCCATATGCAGTGCAGCAGACTTAGCGCTGACATAATTCTTGGTGCCACCAGCACGGCAGAAGCACTGACTGGATTCGTGCACGCAACAGCCATGCACACACACCCCTTTTTTTTTGCTTGTGTATTTTACACCTTGGGGCTGTGCCTGGTGGTGCAAGCCGTGATTTTGATATGGCGTGTGCAGGTGTGCACATGCGGTGCCCTCTCCTCACAAGTGTGTGCAGCATTGTGCGCATGCGTTTGCTGTACACGTTATACTTGCGCCCCTACTTTAGTATCACTACTTAAGGCTATACTTTGAAGTACATACTTGCTACGTAGCATATACAACAATCAGCTTGCGGCGTGTCTAAGCCACATGCCGATGCACCCTGGCGCCTTGTGCACTCGCCGCAAACGCACGCACGCACAGTAGTATACTTCAGAAGTACTTCTGAAGCAGTCTGAAGTGTTGCAAAGGACACTGTTAAAGCTCACGCACTGTGCGCAAACCCCTTCACACAGCACCCTGAGAGAAGCAGCTTTGGCCATGGAATTGGGAGCAGACCCTGTTCTAATCATGAATGCCAGCAATAGCCCAAGCCCAAACCCCAGCAGATATGGTGAGAGCCATGTGGTTAGGTATAGAAGCGGGCCATCTATCTCTTTCGTCGGCATTTCGATTCCGGTAACTAAACCCTTGTGTTTGTGCACCACAGGCAGAGAAGGCTGAGACAGAAGTGATGGTGGCCCAAAATATACTTCTAGAAGTAGCTGTATGCTGCGAAGTGTACATATTTTTTAAAGAAGTCCTTATACGTACCACATATTGGTGAGTTTAGTGGCGGTACATGTCCACAAATGTATGTAGTTAGTCAACTCGTTGTTGTTGTTTTTGTGTGCGCCACAGGTGGAGCCAGCCGAGACGGACGCAGTGGTGGCCCACCATACTTCAGTAGAAGTACACTGTGTAGATCTGTACATCATGCAGCACATTGTCAGACAACAATATACCATGTCATATATATATAGGCATAACGTATACATATATATACAGGCATAACGTACTGTACTAAATCTTTGTGTTTGTTGTGCTTTGCGAAGCATACACTAAAGAGGCAGTGATACTTACTCTTTTTTGTGTGCGCCACAAGTGGAGAAGGCGGATACGGTACATGGCCACATAAACATCGCATTTGCCTATTTTACAATGGCAATAACATGCCGTCTGACGTACCCTGTATCAATGCTTCTGCTTCTGCCAAAAGCTTACTTCGAAGTACCACGTTGTTAAGTAAGTCATTGTCTCTGTAGTGCTCTCGAAGTACTTTGAACTTCAAGTTTGAAGTGCATACAAAATAATCAACTCCCCTCTGTTTGCTTTGCGCGGCAGGTGGAGAAGGCTGAGACGGACAGGGTCGTGGACCAAAACATATCTGTAAACCTACTTTGAAGTGTATCTACCTGAAGTATATATATTTGTACTACGTACCGTACATATTGTCAAATACTACAGTAGTAGGTGCGGTACATACTGTAGCTATAAAATACTTCGTGGTATGTAATCCATTTGTGTCCGTTGTGTGCGGCAGGTGGAGAAAGCCGAGACGGACGTGGTGGTGGACCAGCTGCGGCGCGAGGGCGTGGACGTCATCTCGGGCACCGCGCGCTTTGCGGACCCCGGCAGCGACTCGGACGGGGAGGGCGCCAGCGCCGCCCCCGACAGCGCGCTGCGCATCATGGTGCGTGCGTCCGCGCCTTTTGAGAACACAGAAGTACTTCAAGTACTTTAAGAAGTACTTGAAGTAGTTCTATTTATTTGCGCTGAGCAAGAGCGCATGCCGTGCATGCCAGCACGATTGTGGCCATGGCACATGCCCCACAGCCAGCCATGCATCATGGTGCGTGCCTCTGTGCCCTTTTGTCTTTTGAAATGCCCTCCGCACAGAAGTCCTTCATGATGAGCGTGATAGCACAAGTCAGTGATGAAAGCAAAATTAGTGGGTCGTTTATGATGGGTTTAGAAGCAAGCAAGAGTCAATTATGAAACCACAGGTTGTATGTTGGCACGACACACACGGATTGGCATAGAAACCAGTGGATAAGCATCACGCTGTGCCGCTTCCCGCCCCCCAGAACTGTCCCCACCCGTCGGCTCATCATGTTGCGTGTGACTGTCACTCTGAGCCATTCCCTTCCGAGAGCTTCAGCGAGGCTTGCGCGCTGCGCATTGGTTGTGCGTGCAGCTGCCACCCCACACCCGCCCATGAGGCCTGTGTACTATTCCAGAGACAGTGTTCCATGTGTGCACCGGGACAGTAGCCTAAACGAGCGGGTTGGGTGTGCTCAGCAGTGAGAACCGCTTTTACGCATCAATGGTGGGCGCGGCGCCGTGTGTCGCCTGTACTACGTAGAGTTGCAGGCGGGTGCTGGTGTGAACGGGGGGGAGCGCACGGCCCTGCATGGCACCCTGGCGGGTGACCTGCCCTGGCAGGTCGAGCCCTAGGTAGCCTGCTGGCACCCGCTAACCCTTTCTTTGTTCGTACACATTCTTTGCCCTGCAGTTGCCAAGTGCCATGGCCACCAATGAGCGTGCTGCCATACATGTCATGGGCTCTTGCACGCCCCCAAGTGCAAATAAATAAAACTATGTAGAGTTTAATAGAAGTGCTACGTAGTGCTTCAGAAGTACATGTCAAACCCTGTGACCCATCACCACCGCGAGTGTCCGCGCGCGCACCGCCACCCCGCCCAAAACAGGTCCTGAAGACGGACGCGCAGGCGCACGAGGCGGCATCAAGCGCCTACCGCCACCTGGATGCGGACGTCGCCAAGATGGCGCTCGTGATGTACTACTTCCTACTAGTTGTAAAGCAGGTACTACGCAGTACATCTCATACGCGGTGGCCCGTCACTAACGCGTGTGTGCAAACCGCCGCCACCCCTGATAACAGGTCCTGAAGACGGACGCGCAGGCGCACGAGGCGGCGTCCAGCGCGTACCGCCACCTGGATGCGGACGTCGCCAAGATGGCGCTTAGCGCGGACAACGTTGTCATCGCCTGCGGCACGCGCCCGCTGCGGCCCGCACACATACCCTTTGACGGCGCGCGCGTCTTCGATTCGGACCAGCTGCTGTGGGGCGGCGTGCGCGACGTGCCGCGCGAGCTGACGGTTGTCGGCGCGGGCGTCATCGGCATGGAGTACGCGTCCATGATGAACATCATCCCCGGGACGAATGTGACGGTCGTGGACCCGCGCCCTGACATACTGGGCTTCGCCGATTCGTGAGTTGAAGTTACGCGCTTGTGTTTGTTGAAGTTGAAGTTGTGTACATTGAAGTTGAAGCAGCTGCTCTGGGCAGTGTGTGCGAGCTAACCGTCGTCGGCGCGGGCGTCATCGGCATGGAGTACGCGTCCATGATAAACATTATCCCCGGGACAAATGTGACGGTCGTGGACCCGCGCCCGGACATACTGGGCATTGCGGACTAGTGAGTTGAAGTTATGTGCGTGCGTTTGTTGAACTTGAACAGGTGTGGAGTATGCGTCCATGATGAACATCATCCCCGGGACGAACATGATTGTTGTTGACCCGCGCCCGGTACATACTGGGCTTCGCGGACTCGTGAGTTGAAGTTTTGCGCTTGTGTCCATGTTGAAGTCAAAGTTGTGTATGTTGAAGCTGAAGCAGCTGCTCTGCGGCGGCATGCACGACCTGCCGCACGAGCTGACGGTCGTCGGCGCCGGCGTCATCGGCATGGAGTACGTGTCCATGATGAACATTATCCTGGGGACGAATGTGACTGTCGTGGACCTGCGCCCTGACATACTGAGCGTCGCCGACTCATCAGTTGAAGTTATGCACTTGTGCATGTTGAAGTTGGGCGGGTGTTTTTGGCATGGAGTACGCGTCCATGATGAACTTATTTCCCGGGACGAACATGACGGTCGTGGACCCTCGCCCGGACATACTGGGCGTCGTGGACTCGTGGTTTGAAGTTATGCACTTGTACATGTTGAAGTTGGGCGGGCGTCATCAGCTTGGAGTAAGCGGCACACGCGTCCATGCTGCACATCTCCCCAGCACGAACGTGTCCGTGGTGGACCCGCGCGCAAATGCACTGAGCTTTGCGGACTAATGGCTGTGCGCGCATGGCACAAAATATGTTTTTGTTGTTGTTGTGTTTTTTCCAGGGAGGTGGTTGGCGCGCTCATGTACTCCATGCGCACCAAGGGAGCGCGCTTCCTGCTCAAGGAGAAGGTGAGCTGCTGCCGCCATGTGCTGTTGGTCTGCCGCAAGTGCAGATAGTAGAAGTAGGTGTTGAAGTACAGTGTGCACTACACCCAGAGTGGTAGTATATTCAATTGCTTGGGCGCGTGTGCTGCGTGTGCGTTGCCTGCCGAGCCTGCGCTGGCTTGGCACATGGTATGACGCTTAGCAATCTGCCGCTGCGCATGTGCAGCTGGCGCAGTAGTGGCTCAAGCTTTTTCAAGTTGTGGTGTGGCCGGGGCCAGGCAGCCCTATGGCAGTGCCTTCATGCACTAAAGGCACTGTGTGACATGCTCATGGCATGCATGGCACCGCGTGACCCTCCCATGGCATGTGGCATGCATGCAGGCGTGGCCGGCGCATGACAGCCCGGCCACCGGCCGCCCAACAGCGGGTCCACCAACATGCAACAGCACACAGCTCTGCAGCCAGTTGCCTGTTGTGCCGCCGCGTCGTCCTGCCCCAGCCGGTCCTAGCGCCGCACGCCATGGCCACCACGAAACCACGCTCCGTGCCAGCCCACGCGCTGGCCGTGGTGGCCTACCACCGACTGCTGCCCTGGCACCGCACTTCGCGCACGCGGCAGCGGCGCCCGATCGCTGCACACTATGGTGTACTTCGAAGTATACATATACTTCGTGCTGCTACTCTCATGTGCGCGATGGCGCCCGCCTCTGACTAGTATTGGCCCAGTCAAACCGTGGCCACGTGCGCGACAGCGCCCGCCTTTGACTAACACTGGCCCATTCAAACCGTGACCATGTGCGCGCCAGGTGGAGCGCGTGGAGAAGACAGACGGCGGCGGGCCGGGCGGGCGCGGGCGCGTGGTCACTCACCTGGCCTCCGGCAAGCGCGTTGTCTCGGACGCGCTGCTGTACGCCATGGGGCGCCAGGTGCGTGTGCGTGCGCCTAGTGGGGGGGGGGCGGGGCGGGGCTCGACCGCAGCTGCTAGTGGTGGGCATGGGTCACAGCGCAGAGATGTTTATCATGCGCTGTATGATCCACACACGCTGTTTAACGTATACTTTTTGAAGTACACATTGAATCACCATATACTTCAAAGTGTACATGCGGCCTGCGACAGTGTTGTCGTATGTGCACACGTATGCAATATGTTGCAGGCACGGTACATGTGTATATGTATATTTTATATATTGTACATGTCAAGGTCCTGAAGTACCACACACTGCCCGCGCTTGCCCCTTTCCCGTCGAAGCTCGCCATGTCCACCGTCAGCAGCAAACCCACTCGGTGTGTGATAGGAGTCCGCGTGCAAGCAGCAGTGTGCCTCACCGATGCTTGGGTCCTGCTGTGGCTGTGTGTCCGAGACTCCATGTTGCAGTTGCAAAAGGTGCGCTGTTGTGCTGAGCACAGATTTTCGACGGTTGCCGCAACAGAAACAGTACTGGTGTGCAGCAAGCACGCAACAGAGCAGCAGCAACACGCACACCCAGCGAAGGGCAGCGGGACCACGGGTGGCCGTGGGTGCAGGGTGGGCTTAGCGGCGTGGTGCAGCAGCAGCGGAAAGAGCAGCAGCAGCCATGAATGCGGGCATGGAGGAAACGATTGCGCTAATCAAGCGTCTGCTGCTGGCGGGGGACACCAGCAAGAAGTGGCAGCCCAGTGCGACAGCGTAAGTGCGAAGAAGTGCTGTATACGTGGCAGCAGCAGCGAGAGGCAGTGCCCAGTTTTGCGGCACCACAAGCAGTCAGTGACACCAGCAATGGTACAAAAAAGGCCCACACAGATTGCTGGTGCGTGTCTCGCTGGCAGTTGCACTCGCACTCCAGTGGTGTGCGCCAGGCCCTGCCTGTCAGCCGGGCGGGTAGCCTTGCCGCACGTGCAGAGTGTGCTGATGCCTGCCTATACCACCTGCCATCATGACTGGGATAATCCCGCAACAACAGTGCTTGCGCTTCATTGATTGTCTGACCAAGCGACCGCACCAGCACCAACCCACTTGGAGGACTCGGCAGGCCCGCAACGAAAACAGTTCGGCAGCACCCCTATCACTGACCACACTTGCCACTGCTCCTCACAACCACCTGCACCCTGCTACCACCCACTCCTTCGTACATGCCACCACCTCTGCCACAAGCAGCGAGCGCCCCCCCCTGCCCCTGGAGATTCAGCTGGGCAGCAATGCGCTGCGCTTTTCGGATGAGGACGGCTGGCTGCTGGATGGCGGGGACGGAACGCGATCTATGGCGGAGAACGTGCGGCTACGCGCGGAACTGGCGCAGACCAAAGACGAGGTAAGGTGCTCCTGCAAATGTTGGAGCAGATGCAGTGCAAGTACCTCCTGAAGTGCCCATTCAGGCCGGCCGGACATTAGGACTGCAGCAGTACATGGTTCAATTAACTACTTCAAGTATCTGGCTTACCCTGGTTACCAGCGTTGCTGGCGCCAAGCCTGCCACAACCATGCAGATTCCCTGCCCTGGTAGGCAGGGTGTCCACCTCGTCCTATGTATGGATAATTATAGTTCCCTATTTCTAAAAGTATTACGGCCACCACCGAGCTCAAGCACCCTTACACTACTGCCACAGCGACACTGAGATTTGGATGGCATGGGCAAAATTGATGGTTCGTGTAGTTGCAGTTGAGCTTACCTTGAAGTGCACGGCCGGGCGCATATCAGATGTTTTCTCACAGCAGGTGGTCTCATCCTTTGAAAGTGGAGGTTGGGGGGACTTTGTAGGCACGCACGCTGGGGCGCTGCGTGAGCCCTGTGTTGCTTGCAACCCGCCACCATGACCAGCATCAGCGGGCATGCGCTACGCCACTACAGGCACAGCTGGCCGGTGCTGCCCACAGTGGCCACCAAGCGCCAACAGGCGTTTGAGCTGCGGGGGTGCTGCTGCTCGTTCCTTTTGCTGCCGTTGCTGTTCTGGTGCTCCTGCTGCTGCTGTCGCGCTCGTGCCCCTGCCGAATGGGGGATGCTGCTGCTGCTCCTGCCGCTCAGCGCTACTGCCGCTGCTGCTCAGCGTTACTGCTGCCGCTGCTGCTCAGCGATACTGCTGCTGCTGCTGCTCAGCGCTACTGCTGCTGCTGCTCAGCGCTACTGCTGCTGCTCAGCGCTACTGCTGCTGCTGCTCAGCACTACTGCTGCTGGTGCTGTTCTGGTGCTGCTGCTTTACTGTGACAGGCTCACAGCGCTCAGGAGCAGCTGGTGGGCGCGACGGAGGAGGCCAACATGGCCAAGTACCAGAACCAGCTGCTGCTAGAGGTGCGTGCACACTTGAAGTGACGCTCCATATATGATGAATCCGAGTTCCGGTAGGTGCGAGGGTTGCTGCCTTCGTAGGTGCTGTGTTTGCTGTGTTCACCCCCTTGCACGGGAACGCCCAGGGCGACGGCCCCTACCGGCAGGGACACCTAGAGTTTATCGCTCTTAGATGAGTTCTCATATACTTCTTTGAAGTACTTTGAAGTTGCACACAACAGTTTTCATGCGTGTCCTTGTAATACGTAGTACTTCTGAAGTAGTACCTAATGTATACCACAAGTATGTATGCACCTTATAAATTTGCTGCATGTGTTGCGTGCCTGCGTACGCTGGTGGAACCTAGCACACAAATGCGTTTTATGACTGCAGGTTACAAAAGACTTCGAAGTATTGCTGAACATCGGACGTGTTTTCTGGAGCGGACTGGCATTGCCAGCAAGAAGGCTGCAGCTTATAACAGTGGTGGTGACACTACTTCAAGTAGTAGTATTTGCCGACGGTCTTCCACGACCCTCCAGGCTACTCTGCAATAGGTGGTGGTGCTGAGCTGTGCAATGCAACCCTTTTGTCAAGTCTCAGCGCACCGGAATGGCACCATCACCAACACGAAAGAGCTTGTGATTGACAGTGGGGCAAGTCATTTTCTTTTTCTTCTCCACATCTGTTCTCAAACAGTCACCCGCTGTCATGATGCTGTTGCCGACATTTTGAAATGTTACAGCCATCTGCTGCTGGTGCTGGTGCCGCTGTTGCTGCTGGTCCTGACGCTGCAGTTTTTGTTGCTGCTGCTGCCGCTGCTGTTGGGGCTGCCGCTTCTGCTGCCACTGCCACCTCCGCTGCCACTACTGCTCAGCAGTCACCCGCTGTCACTGCTGACCATTTCCTTTTCGACACTTGCATTCATCTGCTGCTGGTGCCGCCGCGTAAAAAAATGTAATAGCCGTCTTATCTTTAGAATTAGAATATTTTAGCCTGATATTTCCCTCGCACCTTTCTCGCTAAAAACTGATACTGCCGCCGCCGCTGCCTCCGCGCAGATAATGGCGGTGAGCCGTGTGGTGCAGTCGTGTCTGAAGACGCAGCTGCAGCTGCTGCTAGTGCCGCCGCGTAAACATTTACAATCTAATATTTCTCTCGAAACTTCCTTGCTAAAATAGACGCTCCTGCTGCCGCCGCTGCCTGCACGCAGATGCTCGCGGTGAGCCGTGTGGTGGAGTCGCGTCTAAAGACGCAGCTGCAGCGCGAGCGAGCCCGCCAGGAGGAACTCACCAGAGAGCTGGAGGCAGCGTACTCCAAGCTGCTGGCACAGCTCAGTGCGGCGGGCGGGGGGAGCGCACCCTCACAGGCGGCGCCCGCAGTGCTGCTGCCGCCGCAGCCCTCCTCACAACCACAGCAGCAGCAGCAGCGGAGGGTGTGAAATGGCCTCCCTTGGGGTAAATTTTGGGCGCGGTGGCTGTTGCTGCTGGTGGTGGAGGGCGGGGGGTGCTGCTGTGGCCTCTGCTGAGCATACACATGCACACTGACAAGTGTGCTCAGCGAAGGTCAACGGCAGCCGTGCTCAGCAGTAGCGGTGGTGCTGCAACCCGTGACGCACACAGTGCCCGGGGAGACGTCTGGCCTCAGTGCCACCTGGGTGCCGCTGCTGCGCCGGCGCGCACTGCAGAGCCAAGCATGCTTGGCCGGCTGGTGTGCTCAGCAGCGCTAGGCTGTTGCCCTGTGCAGTGTACGGTCAGTGAGACATCGCAAGTGCTGCCATAGCCGGTGCGGCTTGCAGACCCGCTACTGCACGCTGCGCACTTGGCAAAGGGGCACCGTGGCACTGCCTTGGTGGCACGTGTGTAAGCGTTGCTGTTGAGGGGTCAAGGCAGCCGGTTGTCATGTGCCGCAGCAGCAGGTGCTGCGCAACATGGCACCTGGAGTATGCACCTTGTGCTCAGCGGCACATGGGCGCGCCAACAGCAGCAGTGCTCAGCAGCAGCAGGGGCACTGCTGGCGTGTAGCTACAAGGCAGCACCATGTGCTGTGCGGGTCCCACCGTAGCTGCTGGAGTGCATGTGGCACACCATGAACACAGGCACACATGGTAGTGCTGCACCCCAGCAGCAGCGGGGGCTGTCGCCACCATGCAGGCGGTGCGGCATATGCACCGCTTCTGTCAA
Source organism: Ophiocytium majus (assembly GCA_032358315.1). Classification (NCBI taxonomy): domain Eukaryota; class Xanthophyceae; order Mischococcales; family Ophiocytiaceae; genus Ophiocytium; species Ophiocytium majus. The sequence continues at coordinate 13,947 of JAULBY010073982.1, read as the reverse complement.
AGGTTTTGTGGCCACAGCACTGTAGGTCTGGAGGCAACTTGTTGGCGGCAACAGCTGAGAGCGCGTCAAGGTGACCGGCAAACACACCTGCATGTGCTCAGCAGAACTGCCAATGGTGGCGGCACCAGCAGCAACGCCCATTGCTCTCTGCTTTGCTGCAGGGTGCACACCGACTGGCTGGCACTGGCCACGATGTGCCTGCACACAAAGCATTTAAAAACACGTGAGTTGTTGATGTGGTTCCTGTGTCTACACCGGGTACCGCGCCTGGGTTGCGTGCAGTGTGCGTCGTTGCACTCGCAACGTGGCACATGACGTTTGAACCATGTGATCCTTGTGTGTAGCTGGCTATAGCATGTCTGGCAGCAGATGGGCTGCGCAGCTGCACCACCACTTGTTGCTCAGTGCATGGTGTCACGCACGTGTACGGTAGCCCAGTGCACCGCAACGTGATAATGCATCCCAGGCACATTCTCACTAGCTAGAGCGACGTTTGGAGGGCCCCGCCTGCCCCCCCAAGAAAACAGGGACGCGCACTGTGCATGTACCTTCATTGGACAGCACTTGGGGCGCGGAAACTCCTGTGCGCTTGGCGTGATGTGACTGGGGAAAGCATGGTCAAACATGCTGTCCCCTGTTGCCAGCCAACAAGATGGCGATGCTCAGCGCCATGGTCTCTGATGTAAGCCTACCATTTTGCTACACAGCTACTACTAGTGGATCACAGCGCCATGACCCAGGGCACTACAGCACTTCTACTTCGAACAGTATTTATTTGCATTTGTGGGCATGCAAGGGCACAGGTAATGCACGCCAGCATGTATGCCCGGCCCCATACATCTAGGCCACATCCATGCATCAGGGATTAAGTAGAGTTCTAAGCCAACTACTCTTTTTCTACCCTACTCACCCCCTGCAGGTAGACGTTGCATAGCCATGACACATGCGGCAGCGCCGCAGTGCCCTCACTTCTACAGCACAACGGGCTACCATGGTTTTTACGCGGGCATTGTTCAGCCTGCTTCGCTTGAACACTTCCGGAAGCAGCAGCTGCTACGACAGCACTCTTCAGCGCAGCCGTGAACGAGCTGCACTAGTCCACATCTGCCATGGCGGCGCTGGGTGGCCACCTGCATGTGCCCGAGTGGGTGCGTGGGGAACGGCTGTGAGTGGTGGGCAGAGTACACAAGCTTATGCGCTGCACAGAATGGCCACATACATGTATTGCAGTGGCTGGGCGCGAATGGTATGCGTGGACTGTCAACACATGCCACCGTGCAGCCCACCATGGCATCTGGGTGTGCTGCAGTGGCTGCGCAGCGTCAGGTGCTAATTGAATGAACGTGTGGCTGGGTTTGCAGCCGGTACTTGTACGTGCTAGAGTGGGCCGGTGCCATGGACGCCCCTGGGATCCCGATACATGTGCTGGGGCAGTCACTCACACGTAAAAGTGGCTGGCTGGCTGGCGCCAAATAACAGGGGTACAGTGCTGCAGTGAATTGATGCACAACGCAGAAGCAGGGGCGGAGGACGGGGGAAATGCTGGTACGTAGTGATGAGTAGCACTTGTATCTTATTAGTCGCGCAAAGCATGTAATATGAAAGCTGGCTACACACTGCTGTTGCTGGTTGCACTGTGCCGCTGTGGACTTTGCTGCTGGTGCCGCTGCTGCTGTTTGGTGCTGCTGCTGCCAGTGGTGCTGCTGATGAGCACAACACGCTTCGTTGTGCAGGACACTCACACACACGCGCATGCCCCTGCAACCGTGGCACCCTCCCTTACTGGCTGCTGCGGTTGCACCGAAGCTTAGGAAAAGGCATCACACACCGCACTTCTGAGCGGTAGCGCTGGTAATCTGGGCCTGTGTATCGTTCCCGCTGCTTCTTCTCAAGGCCGGAGACGGCATGCACCATCACCTGGGTGATGCCCGCAACGCCAATGGTGCTCAGCGCCCAGTCCTGCCTGCAGTGCGTGCAGTTGAAACATTTTTTGGAAAACCATAGCACATGAGCATTCAGCGTGCGCCAAGCGTTATGAGTACTGATGGGTCGCGGCTTACAACGTACTGGTACTTCGGAGTACTTCTGGAGTATGAAGTACGTCACAACAAATGCGGTGTAGATATGCAGTGCGTGCAGTTAGCGCGGTGTAACACAGATGTAAACTGCCAGCTTGCACCAAGCCTCACTCGGCGCAGACCGGTGCACTCACGAGTGCGGGGCGGCGGGTCACAGTGCCGGGGCTGTTAACAGCAATTGCCAATGCCGTTGGTGCAGCACCATCAGGTATGGCTGCCACAGTAAACAAGTCCACTGGTGAGCACATGTGGCAATCTTATGCGGGCGCATGGTATGTGGTCTGCTGCCACTGCCCTGTGCTGCGCTTGCTCAGGCTTGTGCACGTGAATGAATACGGTACCATGGCAGTGTGACACTGTCATACTTACAAGTTAGCTGCTGCGGGCGAACCATACAGGAACGGTCCCTGCTCAGACGCGTAACGTGGTCACAGCTGGTTCACATGCACTTATCACAGTAATAATACAGGAACACTTAAGATACTCTGAAGTATAAACACTTTCATGTACTACTCAGGCGTATACAGAGACTGTTGCGCCACGCACCATGTCCTGTAGCCTCCTGCTGCGGCGGTGGCACCCCACAGGGCCAGCCAGAAGACCACCTGCAAGCACACACATCAGGGGCACAGATTGCGCAAGTGATGACGGTGTGAGTAATGACAGGCTGGCAGTAGCAGCATGCACGGCACAGCTGATCCCGGCAGGTACGGCTGGCAGGGGCAGTGTTGCCAGGTTTCTAGAGTCATGGGTTCTTTGGTAGAACAGATTTCGTGGTTTCACAGAATGCCGTTACTGGTGCGTACATGGCCGCATGACAAACACTGCATGCCTTAAGATTTATGTGACAGCTGCGTAAGTAGCACGCTGATACACACTCACGCTGACACTCCATCGGTTTGTCTCACACCACGGCTCTGTACCTCAACCAGTTTGGGCGTACGAAACTCGACGCCTGGAGGCACTGTTGATGTTAGGGTTAGCGGCCACAATAGATGTTCAACTTGCCTCGCCCAGATAGTTGGGGTGACGGCACAGCCTGAAGGCTCCAGTCATGACCGGCTTATCAGGGCTTGTGATCTTGGCGCTGCACTTCTGCTGGTCGGCCACGGCCTGCAGCCACGCAATTGCACAAGCAATGCGACGCACGGAAGTTGGCATCAGATGGTATGTGCCGTGTTCCATGTTCTGGCATGCACGCAGTACACATGTCCACGCTCAGCAACAATGCAGAGGAAATGGTGGAATGCGCAGCCGCTGTACTTCAGAATTGGTCTGCCACAAGTGCCGGCTTGCCAAGAGTGTACAGCGCGAGCACAGATGGGACAGACGGACGCGGTCTCTTGCCTCAAGCAGCAGCGCCCCATACGCGGTCCCCAGCAGCCCCCACGCAGATAAAGACCTCAAGTTGTTGAAGTCGAAGTTGAAGTTCCGGCCGCCGCTGCACAGCTGCACCGCCTTGGCGGAGGGCAGGTACATGAGCCCATACAGCACGGCGACCGACACGTGCATCGGCAGCAGCGGGCCAAGCTGACGGGGCCGGGCGGGCATGGGCGTGGCACCGCTCCTGTTGCGATAGGAGGGGAGGTTGCCGCGCCAGGCCAGAAACGCGCTGAGGCGAAGTCCGTATAGGAGGCTGGCGAGTGCGTGGGCTGTGGCGAAGGGGGGCAGCTTGAGTTGTCCCGTGTGCAGCTGGAGCAGCAGGTCGATCGCGGCCTGGACGGCAATGGAGAGGGCGTAGCCTGGGGCAGGAGCGGAGATAGCAGCAGAGGCAGAGCGAGGGGGTGCACAGCAGGCAAGGAAAGGCGTTGCAGGAGTTGCTGGTGCAGCACGTTGCGATGACGGTCGCCCAACGGCAGGAGCTGTCAAAGTGCTGCGGCGACCGGCAAGACAGAATGTGACCCGCTGCACCGTCATGCGCACGCTACAGCAGGAACTGCTGGTGCTGGTGCACACAAAGCGACGGCACCCTTTTCTCATCGGGGTGTGCGGGGGACGCGCAGCCCAGTCACAGCGATGATGCGGGAAAGAGCAGCAAGAGCAGCGGCAACTGGAAGCAGAGCAGCATCGCACACCGGAACGAACACGTGCAACACTCACCGTGAGTGAAAAACCATAGAGGCTGCACGTAGCCGCGCACGCCCGCGGCCAGGCTGACCACAAGCCCTCGCTGCAGCGGGCTGTCCAACAGGCCCATGGCGGCGAGAGCGCGAGAGGCGCGGGCGCGCGGGGGTCTGTTCTGTTTTTTTTTTGTGTGTTCAATGCAGGATAGTTCGTTTCGCCCCAGAACGGTTCCGCCGCTGGCGCATCGGGCAAAACTGCCTCATGCATTTGGAGCAGCAACAAAGTTTAAAAAGTTCTTGTTTTTGATTGAACACATCAAACAACAAAGGAGGGTGCGGGGGGGAGGGGGGTGCACTGCCATGCCGGAGGGGAAAGCGTCCCCACGACTCCACAGCTGTGGCTACTGCTCATGACCCGCGCTGGCTGGTCGTGGAGCATTGTGCAAGGTGGCAGAGGTTCACCTCTCCACGCTTCTTGGAGCTAATGGATTCATGGGGGCGGCAGGAGCAGCACCACCAGCAGCAGCAGCGCTTGGTGCATCAGCACCAGCAGGAGCAGCAGCATGGTGTGCCCCAGCCCGCCATGCAACAGCGAGTGCAACTGCAGCAGTACCAGGGCAGCAGCACCCGCTCGCTCATGCCACCCCCACTTCCACCTCACCCACAGCGAGCGACGACAGCACCTCCAGATTATGGCCACCTGCTGCTGTCGGATTTCTCGGGGGGAGAGGATTACGATGGCGGAGGCGGGCAGCAGTTCACCTCACCTGTGATCCGCGGTGAGGGGGAGGGGATGCACTCAGGAATTAGCGGTAAGGGAGAGCATTCGATGGTGTGCATGAAGTTGCTGTGGCAGCGTGACCCCAGCCGCCCCCATGTTGTCAGCAGTTGCTTGCACGAGGCACTAGGCGACGCATGATGACGTCAAAGTGTTCCGTTGAGTGAGACTCAAGAACTTCCTTACATCAAGCATATGTTACATAGGCAGTGCCTGCTCTGTACAGTGCACCCAGCAGCAGCGGCGGCGGCACCAGCACCATTGGACAGCAGCCTCCTCCGCAACGAAATAATGGCGGAAATGGTGGACAGGGTACCCTTTGCCAACCCAGCAGCAGCACAGGCTTGCCTGTGTGATGACATACAATTTACCACATAATCCTTCTCTCTGCGCATGCGCATGTGGCAGTGCAGCAGGCTGCCAGCACTTCAGTTGCGCCCAGCGCTCACGTCGCTTCAAACCTCAACATTGAAGTCGCTGTGACCGGTGACTTTTCTGCTGCCCAGGCGGCCTACTGGCGCAACCGAGGCAGGACGTACTTTCAGCCGGCACGAGTGCTCAGCAGCTTTACTTGCAGCACCAGGCTGCTCAACAGCAGCAGCGGCTGCATGATGCTCAGCAGCAGCACCAGCAGCAGCGGCTGCAGCACCATCTGGAGTGGCAGCTGCAGGCGCAGGGCGAGTGGCTGGCGCAGGTGGCACGCGAGCATGACAAGGTGACTCTCCTACATAAATCACTGGGTTGTGCTCAGCAGACAGCACTAGTGACGCCAGCACTCCATCCCCAAGTCATCACACCACATTCGCTCCCATGCGCTCACAGGACACGGCGCAACATCACTGTGCTCATGTATGCGGGAAAGTGACGTCAAGCCATTGCAGAATATGTGCTCGGCTGTGCTCACAGTATGTGGCGCGGCGCCGTCTGTTCTTGCATGAGAGATAATGACACAGCCCACACGTGCAAGGTGCACCCAGCGCATGGCTCTCTGCTCTGTAAGCGGTGCATGTCACACCACAGTGTGTGGAAGTGCGCACTGGCATGCTGAGTCGGCACTCAGCATCGGTGTGGTTGGGCTGCCATGGAGGGCGCGCTCGGCAGTTTTGAGCCCACTCCCCAAGCACAGTAACATGCTTCGGAAGTATGAAGTAGGTTGCTTGCCGCACTCGCCTACTGGTGTCATGGTGTTTTGTTGGTGACTGACTGTGTTCTCACGTGTTATTTTGGTCCGTGTTCTCGCTTGAGTGATTGTGCCCTCACTATTGTTTTTCTTTTGTGCCATGCCGTGGGTGTGGGCCCCTGCAGGTGCGGCTCCTGCAGCAGCAGCAGTCACAGCGGTCACAGCCACAGCCACCTGAAAGGTGCGAACACATCTGCCTCACAGCTGCACATGGCTGCTCCGGACACTCTGTCGCGCTGCAACTGGCACTGCAGCGACAGTGACACACGTCATGGCGCACACTTATGCCATGCCCCTCCCCCAGCACCAAGTGGTGCACCAGACCTACTGCACCTAGCAAACTTCAAGTGCATCACTGCCAAGCTTCAAGTACATCACTGTCCACTATTGCCCACTCGCGCTGGTGCTGTCACCCACCCACTAGCCTGTCTCTCCACCTAGCAAACTTCAAGTGCATCACTACCAAGCTTCAAGTACATCACTGTCCACTACTGCCCACTCGCGCTGGTGCTGTCACCCACCCACTTGCCTGTCTCTCCAGGCGGCGGCCGCAACCGCCACACAGCGACAACACACAGGCGCCGCAGCCTTTTGGTGGCGCGGGGGAGCTGGGGAGCAATAGCCAGGGCGGCGCTAGTGATTTGGTTGGTGGCACTGGAAGGAGAGGCTCTGGCTTTACGGCGGAGCAGCTGAGAGCGGTGCAGGTGAGTGTTTTTTCAATTTCATAAATAAGACCATAAGTATTTGAAACAGAATTATTAGAAGAACTCATTTCTGAGGTGGCAGCAACCGTGGTGACGGTGGTGGTGGAGGGGGCGGTGCTGGGGGTTTGCTGCACTGCTAGGTGTTGCAGCGCTCTTATGATCCCACTTTCACAGCCACTGAAGGTGCCTTCGGCATCACTGCCTGCCACTGCTCCTACAGTAGAGTTTGCGTCTGCAACCTGAAACCTCAGTGTGGCCTGGGTGCGTTATGGGAAGTGCTGTACGCAGGTGGCAGCGGGAGGCTGCATCCTCTCGCTTACCAAAGGTAAGTTGGCAAAGAACAGCATGATTTAAGCTTATCCTGTTGACTATTTCGCTGTCGGCATTGGGCTGAGCCCCCCTGAATATTATAATAACTCTGTACCAATGTGCTGAACTATATACGTATATGTGGCCGCGCCTGGCGCACATGCAGGAAGTGGAGGCGGTACCCCTATACTTTACAGCATGTATATACAGTATGTATATACTACTAGTAGTATTTCAGAGTCTGTGTTACATACAGCTTTTTATGTGGTCCATGCTCTGCACCCATGCAGGAAGTGGAGGCGGCATCAGCGGCGGCAGCAGCACGCGCACGCCAGAGGGAGCTTGCAGACGAGCGGCTGCAGCAGCTGGAGAGGGTGTGGCAGGGGGGGCGGACAGTCTCTGGCGAGGCTACCGCAGCTGGGCTGTTGGTGGGGAGGGGCGAGGAGCCGGGGTGGCACGGGGGGTGAGTGTGGCGTTACGCTTCCGATGTTCACTTGCGCAGCCTGCTAAGGGTGTGCGTAATGGCTTTGGGAAGCTAACTCGCATGTGAAAAACGTTATGATGGTGTGTGTGTGTAAGAACACTGTGTACAGTACCTGTACAGGTCAAAACGTGTCAGCCACACTAGAGGCTGTTGTTGTGTCCATGCGTGCCACGTGCCGCGCAGCATACTCTGCGCCTGCTGTAGACACAACTCCTTTTGAAGACTGCACGCCCGTACATTGGTACAGTGCGCAATCACACGGGGTCATGTCTTGAACTTCACATGGAAGGCTTGAAGTAAGACTTGAAGTTGCGCTGCCTTGGTTATGACTGCACTGCTTGGTGGCTGTGCTTGGTGGCTGTGAGACATGCCTGCTGCCAGTGGCAGCCTGCCACCACACCCTCTGACCTTGTGGCCACATGTGACGCCGCCTGCTGCGCACACTCCTGCCACTCCAACCCCACGCTGCACGTACTCCGAAACAACGAGCAGCTGCACCCCCCCACACTCTTTTACAACCCAACAACCCTGGCCGCCTCTCCCTCTGACCTCAGCCTCTGCCTTCTTGCCTCTTTTGCCCTGCCCTAACACAGCTCCTCGGCAGTGAGCATCCCCCCCCACACACACACTACCCCCCCTAGCAACACCGCTGCTGGCCCTGCCGCTGGTGCCACAGCTGGGGGGCTGTTGGCAGGGGGGCGGGGGGCAGCTGTGTTGGGTGGGGGTGGGGGAGGCATGGGAGGGGGGGGGGCTGGGCGGGCAGCCGCTCCCGTGCTCCTGTGCCCAGCGGACTTGGAGCGCTACAGCACCGCCGGGCAGCTGCGGGACGCCCTGCAGCAGGTGAGGGGTGGGTTGAAGTGTTTGTAGTAGTCGTGGAGGAAGTTGAGGGCGTGTGCAGTTCAACTCCAACTCAACAAGTGAAAAAAAATGTCGGCCATCACTGCTGAGCGCGCCCTACCTACCCACATAGCCATGCACTACTTGTGGCCTAGTGTATGTATCTGGATGCGCGCGCACCAACTCATGTCTGTTGACCCAAGTATACACTTTATACTGTGATGTGCAATTTCTGTGGTGAAAGCCTTCTGGCGTGCGTGTGTGACTGCTGTGTCCATTGGCTGCTGAGGTTAGGAGCCGCCGCCAGCCATGCACTGCATATGCGTCATGCTGCCAAATTACACATTTGTGGAGTGCCAATAGCGCAACTGCAAAACACGCATCAAAAGTAGCACCACGGCATCGGCTTAGGCACTATACGCTTCGCCGCCCTCCACAACTCACAAAGTGCATGTGAACCATTGACACCTTTACGCGGCCACGCCTGGTGCTAACCGCGCGCCCGCATGTGCATGCACCACCCCTTTCACCTGTATTTATCTGCAGCGGCGGCAGCACCTCCAGGCCGACCACATCTGGGCACACCACCACCACCAGCAGCAGCCGCCAGCGTCGCCACCGCATGAACTGCCCGCCTGCCCCTCCCCGCCACCCAACGAAACCACCACAGTTACGGGCGAAACCGTCACCGTGGCGCGCCCGCTGAACCCCCCGCGTACCCCCCTCATCACGCCCGCCGACCTGCGAGCAGGCGGGGATGGAGGTACCTCGAGCACGCAGCAGGGCAGTCAGCGCGGTGGACTGCTCGCTGCCGGCAACAACAATACTGGTTCTGGTGGCGGCGCGGCAGCGGCGGCAGCCAGGGAGGGTATGGGCGTGCTATCCCTGGGCGGGAGTCAGCGGTGCTCAGCAGCAGAAGGTGTTGCTGCTGGCGACGACGGCGCTACAGATGGTGCGGTGCCCTGGGCCTGGCTGTTACTACAGGGCGGTGCCATTGGCAGCGGGCACCCATCAACCAACCAATCACAGGAGAGCACCGATGCGCTCGGCCAACCCGCAACGCCTGAAGACACGCACGGGCCAGAGCTCGCCTCCCCGCCCCTGCTCTGCCGGCCCGCGGGCACCATCGCGGACGGTTCCACAGAACACGCCTCAGAACAGTCTCCGAAAGAACGGTCCACGCGTAATCTGTCGCTGTTCTCACCGGTGGCCGCGGCTGTGCCGGCCCGCGCAGCCCCCCTGCCTGCGAGAAACGCCGAGGCGTCAGCGCTGCTGGCGGGCGTGTTGGGCCTCCGCAGCGCCGCCAGCACACCTCTCAGCGCTGGCGGCAGCGGCGGCGGCGGTGGCGTCGGCGGTGGCGGTGGCGGCGGTGGCGGCGGCGGTGGCGGCGGCGGCGGTGTGTGGGGGGCGATGATGGCTGCTGGTGCTGCCGCTGCTGCGGCTGGTGGCGGTGCTGCTGGTGATGGTGGATGTGCTCAGCAGAAAGGGAGTGCTCAGCAGGAGAGCAAGGGTGTCAGTGCTCAGCGGCAGGCTCTGCGCCCCCTGGCGGCCTCAGAAGCGGCAGGTGCTGCTGATCAAAATGGAGGGCTGCTGGCACCTGCTCAGCAGCACCAGGCCCCTCCATCAAATGCCAATGCTGCTGCTGAGCACAGTGTGGCCGCCGCTTCCGACGCCACGGCAGCACAACCACCGCCACCACCACCGGCAAACGTGCATGCGCTAGCTGCCCTGGAGGCCTCTGATGACGAGGCGGAAGCACTCACGCACTCCCAAGCAGCAGCAGCAGCAGCGACAGCGGCGGGTGCAGCAGCGGCGGGCTCCCGTCGCTCCTCTTTGAACGCGCTGGCGCCAGAGTTTGTGTGTCATGCGCCAGCGGCGGCGGCAGCGGATGCGGCGGTGGCAGGGGACAGCGGGAGCGAGACTTCCCTGAGCTCTGCTGGCAGGGGGGGGTGAGTGCTGGGAAGTGTTGCATGACAACTGGGCTTTGGTGGGACGGCGGCTTTGCTAGTACGGTGGGAGTTGTGAGACGTGCGAGTGTAAGCGCTTGTTGAGGTTGGTGAGCTGCTGGTGGCGCCCACATGAGCTGTGTTGATTACCTGGTAACCCTAACGGTCATAGCTTAATGTGTGTACAAAGTATACTGCCGGTACAGGAGAATTGCAGGACCACCCATGCATGGGCCCGTGCGGGCCCAGCTGGCCATACAGTCAACTTTGCTGGTGCTGCTGGGTGTTATGAAATGGGCACCACTGCCCCAAGAGGCTCTTAGATGTACCACCGGAGTCACCCGCGTTGAACCTTGATGGCGTTTTGCCCATTAATGTACATGTCAACAATCCTGGCACTATGTAAGCATGTACCGTGGTACAGTTTACTTTAACTACTGTACTGCCAGCACATAGCAGTGTAAGTACTGAAGTATACCACTTCACAGGAGTAGATGGGTACATACATGTGCCCATGTATACCTTGTGTGTTGGGATGCCGCATGTGCTGCTGGCTGCATACCGATGGCACACCTGGGGTCTGAGCCACTTGTATCTCTGCCCCGGCCTCCGTGCGCACGCAGCACCGCCTCTGCTGCCGCACAGCAAGTGCCGGCTGCTGCCCGCGCACTCTGGCGCATGCGCGACACCGCTCAGCCTTCAGCACGCACTCCGTGTACGCCACACTTGAAGTAGTATACTTCAACTCCCACATGCTCTGACCCCACACTACATCCTTTTAAGTATAATCATGTGCGCGCAACATGTATGTTTGCTGAATGCCGCAGCGGCCACAGGCAGCGACGACACCGCAGGGCAGGCTCCCGCTCATCGGCGCCACTAGAGCGCGGCGCAAGCGGTGATGCCGGCGCAGGTGCTGATGGCCACTCCCATGCGCATCACCCGCCGGACCACGAGGAGCTGGACCCTAACGCGGTCTACACGCTGTCGACGCACGGCAAGGTGTGTGCGTGTGTGTGTGTGCGAGACTTGTTGCAACTGCAATAGTTGTGGAACTTGAAGTTGCAACTGCAATGGTTGTTGAAGTTGCAACTGCTATGGTTGAAGAAGTTACAACTGCAGTGGTTGTTGGAGTTAAAGCCGCCCTGTGCACAGATGTATGGCGTCATCTTGTGCAACACGGCTGAAGTACTGTAAAAAAACGACCCCCCCTGCCCCTATTTTTTGTGTGGCCAGTATACAGGAATGTTCAGTATTTAGGGATGTTTGGTACGCAGCCAAGCATCATTATACATGCACACAATCCAGTATTCTTCGACCAAGTTGTAGTTTGGCTGTGGGGTCACAATCGAAGGTCAGCCTCAGCACAACAGGGGCTCCTGATTGGTTGCACCTGCACGCGGTGTGCGCCCGCAAGGTGGCTGGTTGGCACAGCACTTGAAGTTTGTACTTCCGAAGAATACTGGTCATAGAGCCATCAGGGCATATGAAAACTCATCTAGGATTGATAAACTCTAGGTCTCCCCGCCGGTAGGGGCCGTCACCCTGGGGTGGACCCGTGCAAGAGGATGAACAAAGCGAACATAGCGCCTACGAAGGCAGCATATGTGCACTGGTGACGGTGAAGTGGAAGTGAAAAAAAACAACTAGTCCAGTGAGATCAGGCAGGCTGTCTGGGCTGCCCCCCTCCGACCCCGCCTCCGCTGAAGGTGTACACGCAAGGTGGCTGGCTGGCACAGCACTTGCAGTTGGGAGTATGGCAACTCCAACGAAGAAAATTACTAGAATTAAGGCACAGAACTAGCAGTTGAAGTTAAAGTATGGCCACTCCAGGAAAGGAATAAGGCGTGCACTACACCTTTGCCATCCCTCCCCTTGTGATGTGCGCATTGCGATGCGCTTCAAATGCCAACCAGGGGCATCTAAGTGCACTGCACTCACTTCATGGCACAGCAGGCGCAGCAAGGTGTAGGTGTGTGATTGGGGGCAGAATCCGCTTTGCAGCTGCTGAGCACGACCCATGCTGCACATCGCAGCGTTTAAGCCCCCCCCCCCCCCGTATGGCATGCACGCTATGGGCATGCAGCAGCCATGCCACGGCAGCACACAACAGCAGCGCCAGGCGTGGTGCGGTTTGCAGGTCGTTCCTCCTTGATCTTCACTTCCACCTGCTGTTTTGTGCCGGTTTCTATCGGAATGCAGCGCATACCGCTGAATTGCAATAATGCACCACTTTTACTGTACAGCACAACGTGTAAGGCCCGCCCGACGCGTCAACGGGCACAAAAAATGTGGTAGCACCGGGGCTGTATACGAGATGGGTGCCTTACACAGGGGTGTGCACATCCTACTTCGTGCTTCATGTACAGTATTTGAACTATACTGAAGTGCTTCAAGGAGAAGAAATACATTTCAGAGGTGCATGCGCACACATGTACATGGAACCGCAGCGTTGTGGACACCAGCCCTAAAAAACCTACAGCGAGGGGCGCTATACATGGGAGGGGCCTTGTGAATGCATAAGGTGGCCGTATACACTGTACATAGCGTGATATATGGTACAAGCGGTGCATGATTGCAGCTACAACTGCAACACATGCCCTCATGTCTCTATGACTAATGGGACAAACTCCAACTGGTTGCAGGTGAACTTCCTGTTCCCCAAGATGGACGTCAAGCGGCGACAGCTGCTGCAGTTCGACGCCACCGCTCTGTTCAGCGTGACCGACCAGCGCACCGCCGACCAGGTGAGTCACTCGTGTTTCCCGAGTACACCACCTGAGTACTACGTGAGTAAGATCCACCGCAGTGTTCAACGTGACCGACCAGCGCACCGCCGATCAGGTGAGTCACTCGCGTTACCTGAGTACTGCCTGAGTAACGGCCACCGCGCTGTTCAGCGTGACTGACCAGCGCAGCACCGACCAGTGAGTCACTCGTATTTACTTGCTTTAGCTACCTGAGTACTGCTTGGGCACTTTAGTTGACCAGGTGGGCACTGCCGACAGCTGGGTCACCTGCATATTTGTAGTCTGTGCCTGAGTTTTAGTTTATACTTAAAACCTGTATTTCTGTACCTGTGAGTGGTTCTAAACCTGAGCAGTGCTGTACCTGAGTAGGTACCCAAGTAAGCAATATACTTTGAAGTGCACCGGCATAATATTGCATACTTCATACATAGTGTTACACTTCATTGATGTACTCATGTATTTGGCGCCGTATACAGTGTTTATATATATACTTTTGAAGTACCTCGAAGTATGTATGTACTACTTGGTAATACTTCGAACTACTTCAAGGGTGTATAAAGAGGCAGTCCGTACGTACTAGGTACTTCAAAGTACTGCTGTGGTACACTTGTTCTGCTGTGGGGTTTGAGCCGGCTATTTTCAGAGCGGTTTGGCACTCTGCAAACAGCAGAAACACAAACAACTGACAAATGCTGCGCCTTCGCAGCGGAGTGGTGTGGCCTGGTTGAGGAAGGTGTGTGGGGGTACTTTTATTAAACTCCGCTTAGGGCGCGGAAAGCCCTTTGCACACGGTGCGCATGACCAGAAAAAGGGATCAG
>JAULBY010073871.1:0-31745 GCA_032358315.1 Ophiocytium majus | reverse complement strand
GGGGGGGAGGGGGGGGGGGGGTTAGTGCTGTGTTGCATGAGGGGATGAGCAATGGGTGGTGGCACATGGTCAGGCTTATGCAATTTTTGTAGTGCGGGTGCAGGGCATGGTTTTTCTTGTAAGTAGACTGCTCAAAGTGGGGTTATGTGGTCACGATTTTAGGGCTGGCTGTTGGTTAGATTGGCCACCCATGTCCCACGCCGGTGTCTTTGATCCGAATCAATGCCAAATCGTTCGGCCAGCGCTCCAAACCCCATTCGCCGCTCACGAAGCAGCTTTAACTACGCCAGCACTGCACGCGTGGCTACCATAGCACAGGTGCTACTGTGTCAGCTGACGGAGCACAGAAGTCTAAACGCGGCGATGCGCGGGACATGCCGGCATGAATTGCCTGTGTTTATGCATATCCCCACAAGTGCAACTCAGTGTGCTTTTTGAACTCCCCTTGGGGCGGGGAAAGCCCTGTGCACATGGCGTGCGCGGCTGGAAAAACGAATGAACAAGCACATGCTGTCCCCTGCTGCTAGCCGACCAAGATGGCAATGCTCAGCGCTGTGCACGCGGGTGTGAGTCAAGCGTGTAGCTACAGCACTACCAGCGCACAACAGACTTAAGTTCTACACACAGACAGAGATTTAACACCCAAGTCCAACAAGAACACGTGTACCAATACCGTAATTGCTAACAAAACTCCTGAGGTACCACGGCTGTGCCCCTCACATCCATCGCCGATCCGAATGTTACCAAGAATGAGCGCGCCCGCGCCAATGAGAATGCCGCACCCAAGCTTGGGGTGGCGGTCCCCGCGGTCTTTCCCCGTTCCGCCTAGTGTCACGCCGTGAAGGATGGTGCAGTCGTCACCAATTACTGCGGTTTCGCCAAACACCACGCCTGCACCGCAGGGGAGGCAGGGGGGGGGGGAGTGGCATGGGGTGAGTGGGGAGGCGTGCCGGTGCACGCGCGTGATAAACGTCAGTGCATGGTGTTGAGCACTGCCATCTTGTCGGCTGGCAAAAGGAGGCAGCGTGCTTGGTCACAGTTTGGCCAGTCGCTCGCACACCATCTGCACAGGCGCCCACAAGCGGGGTTTAGACGAGTACAATAAAAGGTGATGTATAACATCAAGCACGTGGTATGTGCCGCAATGCATGCCATGCCGCCAGTGCATGCCACGGCCAGACCGCACAAGCCCTGGCGACGACTGCTAAAATTGCACTGCCGCTGCGCACCACAGACTCACCTGTGGCATGGTCAAGCATCACTCCGCGCCCGATACGGCAGGCCTGCAGCGGGTCAGCAAAGTGAAGTTGAAAGGGAAGTTGAGTCTGCTGTGACGCAAGGGTAAGCTGAAGTTGCAGGTTGCTGCTGCACGTGACGCACGCCGTAGCTGTCGGCTGCGCTGGCAACTGGTGACAGCCAAATGGCGTGCGGTTACTGGCAGTTACAAGAGCGACCCCAAGAAAGCAGCACACTCGTCCGCCAGCTTCTGATGATAATACATGTGGGTGCAGGTTTTGATGTAGCCTACTATCTCTGGTTTTACCACCATATCATACCATGAACAGCAGTTTATGGTTGTGCAATATTTACTTAGTAGTACTACTAGTAATACTGTAGTAGTTGAAATACTTCCGAAGTACCGGTTAAACTATAAGTTGAAGGTTAACATACTGTTAAAGTCTTGATTAAAGGTTAATATTGTGTTCTGTCAAAGTCATTGGGTGGAGTACCGGTATATGTTTTGTCAAAGTCACTGGGTAAGCTGCACTAGGCCCTTGCCTGAAGTTGTGGCACGTGCCGCTGCTTCCGCTCTAAACAGCGGTTTCTATTGGAGGTCAATTGCTACTATGTAGTACTTTGTACAGAGGTATGTATTATATTGGTACTATCTGCTGTGTATTACTACTAGTAGTACTGAAAAGAATTAGAGAGCTTTAATTTGAGGGGGGGGGGGGGGGGACTACGATATGTCATCAAGTACCGCATTCTTTGCGCCTGCATTTGCAAATGCGCTCCCAGTCTGGCAAACTTCCCGCCATGCATAGGGGGCAGCTGGGGGCTTGCCGTGCGCGTGTACCCAGAGGTACAAAACCTATAAGGCACACACCTGTTGCGCACTGACATGAACAACAGGGAAATTTGTCCCAGCCGCTTCACAAGTTTGCATAACCTGCATGTGTTTTCTTTGTCTATCAACAGGGACCTTGCACAAAAACAAATTTGTCACATGTTGCACCACCACTGCTCACCGGGTGTACATCTAAACACCTCGCTGATGCGTGATTTTATCGCCAGCACTGGGGACCGCCGCTTCCGCACCCAAAGGGAAACTGTTACCCTGTTATGCAACTGTTACAAAACTGTTACGGAACAGTTACATGCACCACTGCTCACCGGGTGTATATCCATGCCGAATACCTCGCTGATCCGTGATTGTATCGCCAGCGCCAGCGACCGCCGCTTCCGCAGCCACAGCTCGTGTGCAATACGGCTTGCCTGCAGCCCCAGGTAGCCCTGAAGAGACACAGCAAGAGCAGCAGCAACAACAGCACTGTACTTCAACAACACATTTTGTACTTTAATAAGTCATTGTACTTCACCACTCATTGTAGTTCAACAGTGTACTTCAACACCCTGTTCTTTAAGCGCGCAGAGCCCTGCGCACATGCGTGCAGCCCCAGGCAGCCCTGCAGAGACACAGCAAGAGCAGCAGCGACAGCACTTTACTTCAACAACACAGTTTACTTCAACAGCTCTGTACTTCAACAACCTGCTCTTGAAGCACGGAGAGCCGTGTGCACACGCATGCGGCCCTGCAGATACCCAGCAACAGCGGCGACAACAGCACTGTACTTCAAACGACACATTGTACTTCAACAGTGTACCTCAATACCCTCCTCTCGAAGCGCGGAGAGCCCTGTGCACACACGCATGCAGCCAAACATTGCGTGCGCAAATAAGTACCCACCTGCACGCTTTTTCTAGAAGGGCACTGTACTGATCTACTCTAGAAGTATTACGTGGTGATGTACACAGGGCCACCGCAAGGCGCCCAGCCCGCCACGCACTGCACTACTGCTGCCGCCGCCAACGATGCAGAAATATGCGCTTCACCGCAGCCAGTGCGCTCCCGTCGCTCTCGACAAAGTACACAACAAGCCCGTGACAAAGAGCACGACAAGCCCGCAAACATAGTGCCATCAGTGCCCCGCCACCCAGCACACAGGAAGACTGTGAGCGAAGTGGTTGTCTGGGCAACGTGTGCACGCATGATTTTAGTGCGCGCCGCCGAGAACATGCGCCATAGTTGAAGTTAGTATGTTGAAGTTGTGGTCCAGCCAGAAGCAGCAGCAGGCACGCGGCGCTGAACAGTGCCACATCCCTCATAGTGAGTACGCTGACATACCATACGTAGGGTTGCCGGAATCGTAATTTCGGGATTGTACGGTGAACGGTAATTCCATTGCGCCCGCGGCAGTTGCGTACAGCAGCCTACGATGCCTTGACAATTGTGATGGTCCGAATAATGTGGTGAGCAGAAAACATTATGGAAAAGTTGCAAGTATTATAAGGTTACAGTGAACTTGCGCTACGAATTACGGAGTAATTTTAAAAATAATTACGATTCCGGCAACCCTACTCAGGAGCTGCGGCGGCACCTGCTCCCCTCCCCCCCACACACATCCACACCCTCGCGCTGTTCAGGTGGACGCGGCCCTTGACAACATTGGGCCGGCCGCGGTGTCCAGCGCGGTGCTCAGCAGTGCGCGCCGCATGGCGCCCGTGCTCCCCCTCATCACCCCCGGCCTGCACGTGGTCGGCGAGAAGTTTGTGAGGCGGCTCGCCAGCAGGTGGGCCCTGGCCACGCCGGCCATTTACTGCTTCAAATGCCAGTTGCGTGTGTGGCCAGCCATTTACTGTTTTAAATGCCAGTTATGGTATGCAGGTTGGGGGTGCCCCTGGCAAAGTGCGGTGCGGTGCGTGGGGACCAGGGTTCATGCTTGCATCACTTGCACTAGGTGTGACTTGTGTGTGCACGTGCAGGGTTTGCAATCCACCATCCTTGCAGCCCCCAGTGCTTTGTGTGCACATCATGTAGTGTGTCAAAAGTGCCCCTGCCCATTCCAGCTGTACAAGCATATCACACAAAAGCCCCTGCCGACATGTTTTCTGTCGAGACTGGGCTGCCATAGCACATCGGCGCTTGCAGAGCACCGGGCAACGGCAGCATGAGCACATGTCAGCATGCTGGTGCTCACCACCTGTAGCGCGCGTGCCACTGTTACTCTGATGTGTGGTGTGGTTGCAGGGCACTGCTGCGCATGGCCTCCTCACTAGCGCCGCCCAGCGAGTGGGAACAGGTGGACGAAGAGGCGCAGTCCTGAAGTACAAGAACAGTCATGAAATTCAAGAATGGTATTCTCAAGACATGTCCAAGACCGACCCAACATGGAGCAGCCTCGGCATTGCACCACAGCGCGTGTGTGCCTTCTACTTGCAAGTATACCCTAACTGCACGTATGCGATGACAAGCAACGCAGCACAAGAGGTGGTTTGGATGGGCGCAGGCAGTGAGCGCTCCCTTGTTGTGCATGTTGCGGACAGCAGTGCTGCTGCTGGCAGACACACGTGCAGGCGGGTTGCGGCACCGGGACGCTGCCTGCTGCTGAGCACTGCTAGCGAGACTCTTGCTGCTGAGCACTGTGGTACGGCTGCTACATGCGCAGCAGCTGCTGTGCTGTGACAGTCATTGGTGGGCAGAGATGCATGGATGGGGGGGGGCGGGTGGAGTGTGTTGGGGGGGGGGGCGTGGTGTTGGGGTGGTGCAGTGTGCACAAGCCATGCAGGCAGCAGCGCCGCTGCGGCAGAGGTATTGCGGCCGCAGGGTGTTAGACTTGCATTGCGGGGCCTGCTGCTCTTGGCATTTATTACCCTCTACTTGTTGGCAGCTTCCTTTGTGTGTGTGGGCTGGCACAGTGCTGGCGTGGGGTGTGTGTTTGTTGGGGCACAGCTTTTAGGCACAGGCGATGCGGTTCAGAGACTGATCCACGCACTTCTTTGAGTGTGGCTGTATTTTGCCGCCTACAGCAACAAAGCTAATGTGGAATCTGAGTGGCGGTTGAACTTGGTGCTGGCATGCGGGGCTGCCTTCGTTGCCATGTGCTGTGCCTTATGCCTTGTGTATCTGCTGCTGCGCAGCTCGCGTCAAATGCCGGGCTGTGCACCCCACACCCATTGTTGCACACACGCGCATGTCATCGGCACGTGTCACATGTGGCCGTGCCAGCATGTGCTGTTTGCACCTGCACCGAAGGCAGCAAGCACATGGGGGTAATTTTGCGCATTCACTACCAGTCAAGTTTTTCGGAATTTGCTTGCAAGGGCGCCGGAACACGGCGATACATTGGTCAGCTGGCAATCACGTGTGCGCTGCCACTGCCGCCGCCGCTGCTGTGAACACCCCCTCACCCCTCGCCTCCGAAACGGTTGTAACTGTTGACGGTACAAGGTTACGCCGGGAGGCCCGGTAAGAATAGTTTACAAAATGTCACTATCGCAACACGCCGGGCGACAAACACCAGGTGCTGGCAGGCTCGACATGGGTTCCTTCAAGGACGGTTGCTATGTGCGGTGCACGCATGTACGCATTTGGTGGTGCTTTCGGAAAATCAACTTTTCCGGCAATCAAAAAATGCAGTTTCCCGCTTCATAACGAAGCAAGTCCGGCGTCCCAGCCAGCGGGCACGTGTACGTGCACGTACACTGTACGTACACTGTACCCTATGCACGCTCCCCTTGCATCCGACAACGGGTCGGTGTTGTCATGCAGGTGCGCAATCTCCGACACGTGCACAGCGGCCCACGTGTCCAAGTGCCGCTGCATGTGCGTGGGGCGCTCTGACTAGGGAACTGAGTTGAAACAGGCTGCTGTTCTTTGAGGCTGCTTATCACCAATAAACATAAGCATGTGGGGCAGATGCAGTCGCGCGACAAATGCACCGCATGGGACCTGACCGAAGTTATGCGGAGTGAAGAGCCAACAGATTGTTGTCCGCATTGAGCTTGGTGCGCGCTGCCCACACTGCCTGTGCAAGGTGGGAGCGCAATGGCAACTAGAGACTCGCGTGAACATAGAGGCGCACCACGACTGCTGCACATAAAGAAGGCCAGCCAGTGCCAGTCATTATGCAAAGGAACGGGACTGGGTGCCCAGGGAAAAAAATAATCTACAGCCGCATATGGGACAATGGCTTATGAACAATGTGCCTCCTACTAGGCTCCAAGCTAGCTCCCTACCTAGCTCTACCGCCACTAGCACTGGCCACAGTGGCACATGGCATGGCGCCCTGTGGCAAGCCAGCCGCCGCACTGCACCCCACTGCATGGGCTCGCGCCATTGCTACACACAACACGCCGGCCTGCACACTCCAAGGCCGCTCACCGCCACTCCTCAAGTGGACACATGCGCCTCAGGACAGCCATGGCCCCACGCAGCCAGCCTCGTCCCATGCCAGCGGCGCGGCATCAGCAGCAGGTAGCGCGCCCTCATAAGGCCGCAGGTCTGCAGCCGCGCTCTGCAGGTGCCGCCGCAGCCGAGCCGCCACGTCAGCGTGCTGCTGCACCAGGTTCACAATCTCGTTTGGGTCAGCTCCCAGGTGGAATAGGTAGGTGTGCGGGTCCGCGGGCACCGTGCAGTTGGAGCAGTCGGCTGCGGTTTGGCATGGGTTGGGTATTGCGCACTGGCTGGCGAGGTTGTTGAGGCGCGAGTAAAAGTCGTACCAGGTCTGTGGCGCCGCGGCACCGGCGGGCATAGCAAAGGAGTGGCAGGGGACAAGCAGCTGAGCAGTGTGGGGCACTGAAGCGCTCAACCTCCACGCATGCGCAATGCCAATGCCGCATGGCTCGCTGGCGGGTGGATCAGCCAAATGCAAGTGCCGCAGCTTGCGGCACGGGCCAGGGAAGCGGCGCTGATGGAGCGCTGTTGGTGCCCACACACGGGCGCACAAGTGCCATATGCGAGCACCGACTGCATGGCAAGTGCGGGCAGGGTACCTGGCAGTTTTCGTTCCACAGAAACTTCCAGTCGCCCTCGCGCACCCCACCAACCAGCATGGGATCCCCCCCGACGGTGGCTGTGTCGAAGAGGTTGATGAGAATATCGTCTCGAGGGGAGGCGAAGGCGTCGCTGCTGAGTTCACCGCGCAACGCAGCCCACTGGCTCACGCCATCCTGCAACGGACGTGTAACGGACAGCCGACGCGGTGCCAGCCATGTGGGCAAACGGATTGTGCTTGAAAAGCGGCACAGCCACTCGCATCAACTGGCAAAGCACAAGCCATGCCGCACATGACGCTTCATGGGACAGCGACTTGTCTCCACGTGCAAGAAGAGTACGCGCTGTGGTTCTGTGGGTACCGCCTGCTGGCTCAAGCGCGCCATGCACAAGGGCACTACGCGCCACCGCCATCGATGCCACCACAAACAAGGTGCCCGACGCATGCTTGCTGTGCAGCAGGCAGCGGCAACAGCACCACAGCGCAGCGACAGCCGCGCAGGCGCCACACTGCTGCTGACAACTGAACCATGCTCGGCGCCTGACATCCACCACATTGTGCGCTGCACAAACCCACCAGCTCGGCAGCATCCGCTGACTCGCTCCAGCCCGGCACCGCCGCCTCCATCAAGGTGGGCAGCCAGTCAGTGACGTGGAACAGGCCCTCGTAGGGGACTCCGACTACGGAGTCTGGCAGCAGTCTGCTGTGCACAAAGGCGCGGACGTGCACGCCGCCCTGCCGCACAGCCGTGTGCGCATTGGCGGTGAGCAGTGGGAAGGGTGGGGAGAGGTGAGTGGTGAGGTGCAGGGCAACGTGGCATCGCAATGCGTGGCAAAGTGGGTGTTGCTGGTTGGTGGTGGCGGTCGTAGGCTTGTTAGTCAGGGCTGTGAAGGTTGGCAGTTGATCACGCTGGAGGTGCCAGAGTGCCAGAGTTGGGAGGGCTCTTCACCTTTGAGAGCAGTACGAGCGGTCGCAAGACATGCTGGCGCGCAGCAGCAGCTGCTGCTTTGCGGCCGCAGTGGCACGCACCTCAAAAGTGTAATTCTTGCTGCCGCGGAAGGGGTAGTTGCTGCAGCCTTTGGCAATGCAGGCGCCATTGTCGGACGCAAACACCAGTATGGCATTGTCCATCACGCCTGCCTCTTCAAGCCCCTCCACTAGTCGCCCAACCTGCGCAGGCCACATTGTGTGTGTACCAACACATGCATATGTACACGGTTAACCACAGGCTCCTCACAGCGAAGTGTCAATAGGTGGCCAGGCGCACCTTTGACGTCAGCGACACACGTGTGCACATACCGTACTAGTAATGTATGCGGGCTGGCAAGCGCGCGTGTACATGCCCTGTACATGCCCTGCTGATTGCATCCAGTGTCCTGGTTTTAAAATAACGCAAGCCACCTGCGGTGACGCTCGACTTGCTGCAGGAAGTAGCAACAGTATGCAAGCTGTGCGGCGCGCCCAACTGCAGCTCTACCTTCAAGGCGGCCAAGGGCAGGATGGGCCAGTGGCCTGGTGGTTGGCACGGAGCAACACCACCCAACAGCGATTTTGCATCACCTGTGTGGCGGCATGTGTCTTCAACGCGCCGGGCGCAGCTGCCACTTCAAAGTCGCAGGCGCTTGTGGCAGTGGCTATGGCGCCAGCTGGCAGAGCATGCCCGCACTCACTGACAAGGCTTGCAATGGTCCAGCATTTGTGGGTCTGTGGAGCAATCGTCGCACAGCTGCCTACACACATTTGCTGCCTAGCACTGCACACACGCTTGCACAGGGGTCACCACTCCATGTCACACTGTCATGGCCCTTTGAGCGCCTGCTGTCTATGCACTACTGGCTGTTTCTGGGCGCCATGACTGTGACAGTCACTCACGCACCTCGTAGTCCATGTTGTACACGAGCTGGCCCGCCAGGCGCCTGTCCGCGTTTTCAATGCCCATCAGCCGCTCCCATATGGGCGAGTAGTCAACGGCGTCGTCAGGTTGCAGCGGGTAGTGCGGATTCGGGTAACTCATGTACAGGAACAGAGGCTCGCCCGCGTCGCGCGTCTCCCAGTCGTGCACCACGTTGAGCGCGTGGTCTGTGGGTAGGAGGCACCGGCGGCGGGCGGTGGGCGTCAGCCATGCGCCGCGAGCGGCGGCAGGGGCGTCTGCCAAGCGCGGCAGTGATGCAAGTAAATCGACAGGACAAGCCAACCGGTGCACACGCGCAGCAAGCACCAGTTGCGACAGCGCGCCACCAGCGACGCGCAGGCCGCAGCACCCGTTTCCCAGGTATTGCTGATAAGATGGTGTCACCGTCGTGTGCGCGCAACACACGTACGCGGCAGCCGCCCTGGGTGGCCACTCACCGGTGCATAAGCGCGTGCTGTGCTTGTTGTAGGCATGCGGCATGCAGGAAAAGCCCGGCCCAGCAGGTGGCTGCCCCTCCTCCTGCTGATCATGCTGGCTACTTACAGGCCCTTGTTCACCCCATGTCGCCATGAAATCCGAGTAGCCCCCCTTCACGAGGTGGGTGTAATAGGGTACGCCGCTCACAATTGGGCTGCAAGGCCAACGTGCAGGTTGAAGCATGGTGGGCACAACATGTCACCGGTGACGGTTGGAACGCGTTAGTGGGGTGGTTTGTGGCGGGGAGCGGTGTGCTGCAGTGAAGTAAGTAGAGGCAGCCCTGGTGCATGCTGCTGGCTGCACCAACCCACGGGCAGCATATTGGTATTAGGGCATGTGACAGGGGCGCCGCACCGTGGTGCACACCACACACGCAGGCCTTCACAAATGCCGCATGGTGCACAAGGAAGCTTAGGCCACCTGGAGGGGTGTGCGTTCAAGCCATGCACACACCTACAGCGCTACCAGCGCACACACAGACGGCTCCTGGTTCACAGCTGGTCACCACTAGCAGCAGCTGGCAGGTGCCGCTGACATGCCAAACAGCAAGCACAGGCGACACACGCGCCTCACCCTATGGACGTGTTGAAGCCGCGCGCGTTCGGCAGCATGGAGGCATGTGCGTAGCCCAAGTGCCATTTTCCCGCCATGTGGCTGGCATAGCTGGCCTGGGCGAGGTACTGCGGCAGCAGCGCGTACTCCTCCGGAAGCCCCCATGTGTCCTGCACACATGAAAACATGTTCAAAAGGTATGCTATAATAACTTGGACACACCCTTTATGTGTGCAACAGGCGAGTTGGTCTGCCACGCCTGCTCCCGCTGCAAGGTGGTGCGCCGCTGCTGCCACACGAGCACGCTGCGATCCACCGTACAGATAAACAAGACATCCAGGGACATGCGTGCAATTCCTTTGCAACTGCGCGTGCTACAGCACGTGGTGGTCCAAATGAGGTACACGGATAGTGTGCTGTGTGTGCAGCATCGGCACCGTGTGGAGAGCTGCAGTAGGCGGCCTGCACATGGTATCGGCTGCGCGCAAAAATATGTGGATCTGCAACAAACGCAGACACGGTGCGCCAAATGCCGGGGATGTTGGCGTGAGACAAGCCCCCATGTACATAGCTGGCGCCGTCATGCACCTCTTGCAGGAGCGGCAGCCTCCATAAGCATCACACAGCAAATCCAGGCAGCTCTGGTACCAAATACTTGTGAAGTACCATCACCCAGCTCGCACGTACACATTTACCATTGCAGACCGTGTTTTGCAAAGCGCGTTTTGCGCACCCACCAGGAGGTCAATGACGGGCCCCGCCATGCCTGTCTTGTAGGGGTAGCGCCCAGTGAGCAGCGCAGCACGCGCAGGCGTGCAGGTGCTCTGTGAGTAGTAGCTCATGAGCTCCCTGCCTTGCTGGCGCAGGCCATCAAGCACCGGCGTGAAGCCAGAGAAGTCATCGCCCGCCCACCCCACATCCGACCACCCTAGGTCGTCCGCAAGTATGAAGATTATGTGGGGAGGCTGAGTGCTCGGCACGTGTCATGGGATGTTGACATGGGGGTGGGGATCAAGCATCACATAGTGTTAGTTTGAACACCAGTTTTGGCGCATCTCGAGTTGTTAGCGGTGGCTGCAGTGACTTCAGGATGACGTTCGGCAGTGTGCACCCACACTGGGCACTACCGCGGGCTGCTGCACCGCCTGGTACGCCCAGCCTTCCTGCCAGACTACCTTGTTCTGTAAAACGACGCAGTGAGACAGGCAGCTTGACGGCCCCCCTGTGACGGTGCATACCCGGCGTACAGACAAAGCCGCGCTCAGCAGCCGCGGAACGGCTTGCATGAGCAATTGTTTTGTGAGCAACAACAGGGGCATGCGGCACATGAGCTTATAAGCCGCAGGCAGGGCGCGAAGAGCAGTAGCCTGCGGCAGCTGTACCCTAGGACTCATGCATACACAGTCCACCTGGTCGGATAGCGGACAGGTGCCTGGAGGGCACCAAATCACAACGCCCCTGTTGCCTCTGCCGGCGAAGAGGTTCAAGTTTATTGACCAGGCGTCAAGGGTCAGAACACGCACCAAAGCCAGCTAGCAGCATGATTGTCGGTTGTTTTCCAACGCATCTGCCACTCCTGATAAGGGTGTCAGCAGCACGCTGACTGGTGGCAGCCGCCAGCCCCCCCGGGAGTCCCGTCACCTGCCAGGGCCTGGCAGCAAGCCTCACAATCTTGAATGTTGTTGCTGCACCCGCACTTTTTGGCCCATATTGTTTGGTAGGGAGACGCGCCTCACCGACACCTTCCTAATGAAGGTGGTCGTGATTGTGGCAACCTTGACAGACCGAAGTTTTCTGCACCGAATCATGCTGCTGAGCACCCCAAAATGCTGCTCAGATAAATAGTGCTTCCCTGGACACCATGCAGTTTGCCAGTATCAGAAGTACCTGAAAACGATTCATGTTGCCATTCCCTATCGTTTGATATATACCAGACTTCATATCGAGTGCGGGTTGGCGAGAAAGTTTCAAGATGGTGCGGCATTCCAGAAGTCAGTGCAGCCACACAACTTGAGAATGTGTGCCACTTGTGTGGCACAAGCCGTCTGCTGGTGAAATGGTAATTTACTGGTTTCGCAACTCCTCAAAGGCCCCAGTGCGCAGCGGCAACACCACTGGCGCCCAGTGGGTGCTGTGTGGTACTTTGTGGAAGTATACAACGAATGTTGTACAAAGTGGACATGGGCTGGTGCGCCGTCTAATGTCAGCTGCAGCCTGGATTGGCTGTTGTAGGGTGTTACAGAGCATGGCAGCCACCACAGCCAGCATGGAGGGTGGTACATCTGCCAGCCTGCTACATTTATTACGCTCTGAGGCACCATGCATAGCTTCATGACACGCAAGTTCAATAGGCTGCCATCAGCGAATCGCAACATGTGTGAGTGCAGCTGACACACTTGAGTCCAGCCTGGCAGTTCCAGTGCTGGGCGCTAGCAGTGTTACAGCGATCGCGACATGGGTGCAGCAGCAGCACAATCAACGAACTCACCGCACTGCTGCCGGAGGCACTCCCTACCCGAGACAGCAGCGCCTGGTACCCAGCCGACAGCTGCCCCACTCCATTCCAAGCTCCAATTACAGAGGCGACCCCCAAAGAGGCGGCCAGCAACGTAGCTGCGCCACCGACTCGCCGCCTCCGCCGTTGGTCAGCTAAGTGAGTGTCGCTGATCACACTGTCTCGAGCGTCGGAACCGCCCACGCCGTCGCCGTCGATGCTGGTGCAGGCGTTGGGAAGGCCATGTTGCTGCCGACGACCATGTTGCTGTTGGTGTGTTTGAAGGCGGCTGCTGCCCATGCTGCCGCCATCAAAGAGACAAGGCTGGCCAAGGAGCGGGAGGGAACCCCCAGGCTGGTCGGCTCCCAGCATGGCGGGCCATGCACCGCACCCGGCGAGGGAGAGCACTGAGGCTAAGGTTTGGCACTCTCGAGCAGGAACATACCACAAGATGATTTGTAAGTGTGTGCCGAAAATTCGGCCAATGAAAGGACGTAAAAACACGTGAACACCAATAATGGATCCATGGAACACCCTTCCAAAAAGTTTTTTTTTTTTTGGCTTTCGTAGCACTTGCTAGAGTATATATGAACTCATCTAGGAGCGATAAACTCTAGGTCTCCCCACCGATATATATATAAAGCGGCTTGATTCAAGCCGTGCTAGTGCAAGGTAGGTCTCTCACCAACGCTGGTGCCGGTGGCGCGATGAACCATGAGGGACGTCGCGGGTGGTCCAGGTGACGTGCTAGTTCATGGCCGGCTCTGGTCACTTGCCATGTGCCTGCACAGCCTCATGCGTAACATATGTGAAGTATAGTGCAGGCGCGCAGCGCAGCACACCTTCACCGCAGCCAAAGCAACAGCACACAGCACCATCAGCTCCATTCACAACAGCAGCGCACTACCCCATCTTCCATTACCGTATACTTCGGCCCTGCACGCACAGGTACTGCGGCGGCGGCTGAGCTCCAGTGCCAGCAGCGTTATCGCCACCGCGAGCAAGAGAGGGCGCAGCAAAACAAACCCCCTTTTTATCGAAAATTCATGACGCGCTCACAGCAGCCAGAGAGACCACAGCAAGCGGCGCCACCGCACAGGAGTGCACCTTCCCACAGACCACCTGTAGGTTCTCCGGCTTGCCAAAAGAGAGAGGGGGGAGGCACACAAAAACGAACCTGCGCGCCATGCGGAGGCAACAAAGAGGCATGGACAAGGACCTTTCTGCCGTGCCCGCGCGCGCCAGGGCGCCCTTCGGCTGCCGGCGTGCCGCTTGTGCAGTTGCCGCCAAGCTCTGCTGAGCACATTCGCTGCTCCCGCCGCTGCTACAGTAGGCACAGCTGCTGCGTCTGGATACGGAAAGCGGCCGCACATGGGACGTGTGCGCATGCCGCCACAGCCGCTGCCACAAGTGGACGAGAAAAAAAGGGAGGACCACACCACGCGCAGACAACTGTATAGAGCTCTCTACAAGAATGCAGGCGGCCCGCTGCCTCGGAAAGGGTCACCGTTGCCGGTGGCTGTGCTCTCAATCCCGCCTCCATCTCAGTGCGCCGCAGGCAGCGGCTCGTCACGAGTGCCGGCAGATGGGCTGAGTGTCTCACTTGCTAGCTGAGCGAGCCCCACTTGGAGTACTTGTCTACCACCTCCCTGTTTCCTGCAACGGCGCGGCGGGATAGCACACGCCAGGCGCAACTGAGCTCAAGAGTCCGCAGGCTGCAGTGTCTGCGCACCTGCAGCAGATGCTGTTTGGTCTGGGCAATGAGCAGCGCCTCACTGCAGAGGCGGCGATGCTGCAGCGTCAGTAGTGGGCACACATGTGTTCAGCACCGTCACACCTGCCGGCTAGGCGCGTGCGTGCTCAGCACTAGCTCGTTGCGACGTCATAGAACGCAAATAAACGAATGCAGTGGCACTCTACCAGAAGTGGCAGCAGTTGCAGCAGCAGCGGTGCGCAGCAGCAGCAGTGCTGAGCGGCCTCACCGTTTTCATAGTCTGCCCTGCGCCCGTAGGTGGCACCACCGCCACTGCGGTAGCTGTCATATGGGTCCGCACGCGCGGCTGCAAAGAGCAGGCACAGGCGGGCGCGGCGGCGCAAGCAGCAACATGGGCGGCAATGGCATTCGGAGATCGTTAGTGGCGGCAAGCCTTGGAGGTGTGAGCGGTTCCTGCAGCATGCTGCCAAACCAGGCCGGTATTGCACGCGTGCATGGTGAGGCAGTGCTCGCTTCGAGCTACTAGGTGGCAGGCTTGCAAGTCCAAGGGCGACGGACCGCACGTGCACATTCACCGGGTCTGTGCGCGTGCGCGTGCACGTGCACCCCGGCCATGGCTCTTGGCTCCGTGCTGCCCCCCACACAGATGCTTGGGAGGTTGTTGCCAAAAAAGGCAAGCCGTCAACTCAGAGTCCAGCAACTGGCAACAGCGAACATCGGAGCTCCTCCCCCAGTGCAGTCACCCATGCAATTACCCAATGGGCAATCCCCTGCTGCCTGCTGAGTGTGCGGGCAGCCAGTGCCCCTTGCCTCTCACAAGGTGCCTAGCACATCAAAGGCGTCACCGACCCAGCCACGTGCCTGGTGCAGCGTTGTAGATTGAAGATGGCGGGGGGCTGCCGCCGACCCCCCCCTGGGGGCGCGCGGTTGTGTACTGGTTGAGGCGTGCGCGCAGGCGGCGCTTCTCTCGGATGGCCTCCGCAATGCGGTTGCCCAGCTCTTCCACAGGGCGCTTGTCCTGCAGTGGCAGCGGCAACAGACAGTCAAGCAGGGTCAGCAGCGGTTGCAGTCGATAGCAGTCAGTCCAGCGGTCGCAGGGTTCAGCAGCGCACTAGGGTTTTCCACGCGGCTGCACAAAACGTGCACACCCTCTGTCGCACGGTACATATCCCGGAGCCGCCAACTGGGCTTAGCAGAACTGAGCTGCTTCTGCAGTGCCGGCAGGTGCAGCCCAGGCGGCGTTGCACCGTGCCGCTTGTGCATGCAAGCTGGCATGAGAAGGCATAGCGCCTGCGCACCTGGAAGCCGAACTTGACAACAACGCTCGGCCCGTAGTCGAGCTGCTCCTCCACGGTGAAGTGCCACAGGTAGCCGTAATCCTTGTAGAACTTGCGCTTCAGGGGCGTCAGCGTGTGGTTGTGCTTGATTTCGACGCGCTTCTTGATCATGGTGCCCTTGGGATTGTACAGCCGGTCCTCGCGCGAGCGGTACAGCAGCAGCAGGTCGGGGAGTTCAAAGATGAAGTATGTTGGCTTCCAGACCTGAGGGAACCGGATTGGCGACAGCGACGGCAGTCAGAAAAAACGTTAGTGGCTCCAGAGGTGAGCGACTGGTATGATGTCAAGGGCACACTGGCAGGCACAGCTATACATGAAAAGAGTGAGCAGTGGCGCCAAGCCACAATGGAGTACAGGCACACTGGCGTTGGGGGCAGTGTACATGGGCAAATTAGATGGCTCCTTTAGAGAAGTGCACACCACCAGTAGCAGTGTGTGACACTTTGAAAGGCGCCCGAGGCACCCAGTGTCATGTGTAAGGTGCACACCACACACACACTGAAGGTTTCCTCGCAAGCATAAACACATGGTCCACTGCTTTTGAACGAATGATGCAGGGGTGCCTCTTGCACAGGGCGGTACCAGTTTTGCACTGCAGCGTGCAGGCGCCAGCGGTGGCCACGGCTACTGACCTTGACCAGCAGTGTTCTCTTGCTGATGCGAGCCAGGATCTCCCCATCTGGCTTGTCGCTGGTGCGCTCACGCGGCGGTGACCCACTGCACACACCGCACAGTTTTTGGCAGCGGTCCGCAGCACATGTCAGTGACTGCTCAGCAGCTGTCGCCGTTTCTACAAGTGCCATTCTCAGTAGCAGCGGCAGCGGCAGCAGCAGCAGCAGCGCCACCACCACCACCACCACCGCAACTACTACCCACGCGCCCACAGCGGTGTATGCCAGCTGCAATGGCGTAGCATGTGATGGTGTTTGAAGGGCGCATGTGGCGCTGTCAGGCGGAAGGCATTGGTGCTGCCACAGCAGTGCCATCTTGTGCTGAGCAAGCGCCAGGTGCGGCAGAGCCAGCTCTCTCGGCGGCGGGCAGGGAACGAGAGCCAGTAGTGGGAACACCACACTCACGTGGAGGCGCCGCCAGTCTCCACGCCTCGCGCGCGCGCTTCCTCCTCCTGCACGCACCAGACAAACCACCATTGGTCATGTCTACAAGTGTGATGGCACTTGCCGTGGGAACAAACTGAGTACTGTATGAGAAAGCAACAGTTGTGACCTACTGTAGCAGGGCTGCGGGTGCGCATAAGGGATGTCCTGTTGCACATACGTGGCAATGACAATGGTGAAGTGAAGTGCACGGACTACCAAGTGCTGTGATACTATGTACGGTAAAACTAACATCAATACAAGAGCACGCCACGCTACCGCACACCAACGGCGTGCACCAGACAGTGGGGATGGCAGGATTGCCCAACAGAGTTGCCGTCAGCTGGCTAGTGCGCCACGGTGCACGGCTGCCTGCAAATGAGGGCTACCGCAACCTGGCATGCTTGTACGCATGTGGCACTACTGAAGTAATTTCGCGACTTGTACTTGGTAGGGGCATCCGGAAAACAAGTGCAAACATGGCATGGAAGCCCCAACACACATCGTTCCTTTTGTAACCTACACGCAAGCCCATGATCACTGAACAGCGCAGCCAGCCACCTACAACCCCCATGCACAGCTACACACAGACCGGCGCCCAGTTTCTAACTTTGATTATGTGGCCCAGCTCGCAGGTGGCCTGCTGCCTCTACGTGTCTACACCCATGCACAAGTGCGAAGAGCACAGTGGCACAAACCTGCTGCAGCTTGAGCGCCAGTTGGTAGTCTGCGTCCTCCTGCGTGGCGCCACGCGACCCAGGGCTGCGCCCGCCAGAGCTGCCGCTGGCCGCATCATCATCCGACCACTCCGCCTAAGATTATATGTGGCAGTTACAGATTCGAAACTGTTAGCGTGCCTGGTTCGCGTGGGATTTGGTGCAAGTTATATGCCGTACACATGTGCTGCAGCAGGTGCGGATGATCATGCTGCGATCACAGGTTTGCCGCAGCTGCAATGGCGGTTATACATTTTGCCATGCTCAGGCGACTGCGGCGTGTAGTGGTATAGTTTTGGGTCAGCGTACCATGTGCCAAATGCTGCTCATACGGTGCAGTGCAAGTGCCAGTCGAAGTGTGCATGTGCACTAACCCCTTAACAGGTTCGCTGCGGCTGGATGTCGCAAAAACAATGGCACACTTATCAGCGCTCCCCAGCGTTTCAGCTGCACTGCAAGATGGGCTCCCATGTATATATTGGTTCTCTGCACATTGTGCCGCCCCCTCCAAGTGCAGTACTGTACTGTACTGGCCCATCAAGTGCAGGCAGCCAAAATGCACCTATCTCCAGCACTACTGCTATGACCTGCAAGCTAGTCAAGACTTCTTTCTTCACGTGCACCAGCAATGGCGCGCTCCGCCCACAGTAGCAACTTTTGTTCAAAGCACGCATAAACACACTTCATGCAATGCAGGCAGTGGCATGGTAGGAAATGCTTCCCCCTTGGTGCCACAAGCACCGGCCGAGATGTATCACACCACTGAAATTACACCTAGCCAAATCTTTGACTCTGATCATGCTCAGTTACACCTGCTGGTTGGACTGCGGCACTCTGGCAGCCGCTGGGGGAGCTTGCCATGCAGTGACGACTATCTTTGTCCCCTTTTTTACCCTGTAAGGCCCAACATCAAAGTGCTGCTTTCATAGAGTCATTTGTGTCCAGTTGGCATAATTGACTGGTGAACACTAAGCACAAAGCCGCGATGGCTTCCCAGAAAAATTGCAGCTTGACGCAACATAGAGCAACAAATGCACCTGTAGGAAACGGCGACGCTGTGAAGCGGCTTCAAACCTACTACTACTAGTAGTAGTAGTTTCCGCCTGAAGACCTGTCACCAACATCACAGGCGACATCAAACTAAATTATACTCCGAAGTACACAGAAAACAACTGTCCAACCTCTGAGCATTGGTGGGTCTACAAACAACAGCACTACACTGCATGCACTTGTAGCAAACATCGAAGGCGCTGCTGTTGCACCAAGCCCACCTCATCGTCTGACTTTGGGCCATTCGCTCCAGCCGGCTTAGGGTCTGGCTTCTGGTCTCCCCATATGTCCGCGTCACTCAGGTCTCCCCATCCAGCTGCCGCAGGCGCTGGAGAGCCTGCCTGCTGCATTAACAAAAATAAAAAAAGTGAACAAGGGCCACTCGCATGCTCAGGCTTGCGCAAGTGGCACTTGCAGCAGCAAAGCAGGGCCACGGCTGATCTGCCTTAGGCCTCTGCCTATGGAACATGCCTGCACCGCAGCACACAGACCGCTGCTCTGATACATACAAAGCTGTGTGGACACTGGCGCATATGCCGTGCGCCACAATTGCTGGCCAACCTGACAGTCCTTGACCCAGGCATGTGCAGTTATGCCAGGCATGTGCAAATATGCCAGGCATGTGCAGATATGCCAGGCATGTGCAGATGTGCCAGGTACGTGCAGATAAATATGCAGCGCCTTTCAAGTCAGTAGCAAACTAGAGGCATTGCCACTGTACCTGCTGCGCGGCCACGGCAGGTGCACCACTGAAAGGGTCCCACGCTCCCATGGCTGCTGTTGCTGCCGCCACATTCTGTCAGCCAACGCCATGTACCAGGGAAACCAGCAGCAGAGGGTGTGGGTGAGGTTGCTCATCACGCTTAAAAAGTCGCAACTTGCTTGAGCTTGCTGCAAAGAAAAATGTGTGTGACCCGGCGGAAACTGTGCTGCAACAGTACTGAAATTGATGTCAGTTTCTGATGACAGACGGTGCTGGAGAGGAAATAATGTGTGCCCGAAACAGTGGGCAGAAAGTGAGTCTTATACGTGCACACATGCGACTGCCTCTGCTTTTCCAAGATTTTTTTCAGTCGGCCACAGCCACAAGCAAAATGTGCGTAACAAGGACATGTTGGTTCCGCTGCCGCTGCAATCATCTGTGCATTCGCTGGTCGCACCCGGCACTGTGCCATAGTTGCATGCACAAGGATGGCTACTACGCTCAGCAACAATGTAGTTCTTAAGTATACGGTTACACAGGGGCTGTGGCTGTGTGCTGCACAAGCGCCCGCCGGCTCCGTAACCACTGCACCGACCGCACCATGTATCAGGCGGCATCCTGCACCACACACCGCCGCACCCCCAATGCCTCAAACGCTGTGGCCACAACCCACACGCACCCCCTCAGGCATACCACATCATGCCACATAAGTTGTACTACGAAGTACCTTCTTCTGCTGAGCTCACCTGCTGCTGCACCGGAGCAGTCTGGTACGCCTGCTGCGCCATGGGCGGCGCGCCACGCTGCGCCGCCATCCCGCCCCCTGTAGTGTTGAAGGGGTCCCACCCCTGCCCGCCCCCTACCGGCGCGCCCACGGATGTTCCGCCACCCACGGCCGGCATCGCCATGCCCATGGAGTGCGCAGGCGGCGGTGCGGTTGAGAAAGGGTCCCTGTAGGCGCCTCCAGCCGGCGGCAGAGTGCCCTGCGGCTGCGCTGTGCCATACAGCTGCTGCTGCGGCGGCGGCTGCTGAGCAAAGGGTTGCTGCGCGTACTGCTGCTGGGCGGGTGGCTGTTGCTGCTGCTGAGCAGCGAACTGCGGGGCGTCGAACGGGTTGGCGAGTGGCACAGGGGGCGCCGTGGCAAAGGGGGGCATCGGCACCGCTCCACCCATTGTGGCGTACATGCCAGGTCCGCCGGCCATTGGCATTGTCATCTGGTTCACAGCACACAGGCCGCCACAGACATGTACATCGCAAGGTCAGCTACAAATTGCTGTAGCAGAAGGGCGGCCTAACGCACGCTGTGGCTGTGCATGGATGGCACATAAGTTTCCCTGTGGGACCAGGGCAACATGCCCGTATTTTACAACACATGCGTCCGCATGTAGCGCAAGCAGCCACCTTTCATGCCCGCGCCACTGTGACGGTACACTAGTCTGCCGCAGCTAAGACAGTGGCCTGACATGTGCACATGGTCATACGCAATCCAAACAAGGTTTTAACGGGTACATGGGGCATGCAGCTGCTGTGAAATGTTCGAGCTCAACCGCGCATTTGTGCATCAGAGCAGCATCGCATAGCCCCTCCCTTATTACCTGCATGGGCATTGCAGTGGCATACATGCCCCCCGCAGGCACCATCCCCATGCTCATGGGCGGCACAGCCATCACCGCGGGTGGAGGCTGCATGACTGGCGCCGCAGCAGCCCTTTCCGGGGTGGTGGCCGCTGCCGACAGAGGTGCGGGTAAACAATGAAAAGGGTGAGGGTGAAAAAATTGTGTCACAGTGCACACCAACTGGGCCAATGTCTTCCAAAGACACGGATTACGGCCTGCTTGCTGCTGCTGAGGGCAGCCAGCCAAACATGTGGTGCACTTCGACAATTACAGCGCTGTCCCTGCATATAACTGACACGTGCGCTGCTATACTGCATTGGCGTCACTGCCACTGGCATAATACACATCAGCCACGAATGGAGTTTTCGCATCATGAGCAGCCAGCACGGATTCTGTTCTGCCGTTCCACCCACCAACCCTGGCAACCTTCGCCAACACTCACATTTAGGCGGTATCCTGCTCAGCGGCACATTGGAGTAACTGGGCTGGGGGGGAGATCCGGGAGCAGAAGCCCCCTGCCCTCCCCCTTCCCCCTGATTCTGCGCTGGTTTTGAAAACCCCTGAACGGCAAAGGCGTCAAGCTTGTCCAGGCCCTGGCCGTCGTCAGCCCGGTACTGCTGCTGTTGCCCCACGGGGGCCCTGCGACGATGCGGATGAAGCATGGGAGGATGGATGAAAGGTGTCGGCGTGACGCAGCGCGCCGACGGGTAGAGGCGCAGTGGCACAGCAGCGCCAGTGCCCTGTCACATCATTTGGCACGCGCGCTCTTGCGTGGTTTCAGATTTGACCAACATGCGCTTGAAGGGAAAAGGGGAAGGTGCTAGCATCTGCACATGGCAGGCATGCAGCGATGCTGGCGCGCGGAGAACCAGGCTGCGGCGGCGTGCAGCAGCAGCGAGCAGTGCACAAACGCGCGTGACCAGCTCACGTTTGGTACTGTTGCTGCATCCCAGGCTGCATGCCGGGCTGCATTGTGGCGAAGTTCGGCACCCCGCCCCCGCCAAACGGGTTGCCCGCCCACCCCTGTTGCCCTCCATTGTACATGGCAGCGCGACGGGGTTGATCACCCAGCAGCGGCCGGCCACCGCGCCCTGCTGTTTACCGCCTTTGCTGCAGTGGAAACAAACTGGAATCCCTAACTTTTTACATCCGGATCCGTTGACGGATCTAGGACCCGGGTGACCCGTTTGACCTCCCTCCGGGTCCCCCCCAGCAGCAGGCGTACACCACCACGCCGCGCGACGTTGCAACATCGCTTGGTCGTCACAACCAAGTCGAGACCAGCAGCGCCAGGCGTGTGGTGTGGGTTAGGGCTACCATGGCATCCAACCAGCAGAAGGCGCACGCGCCGGCGCCGTTGTGGAAGAATGTCGTGGCGGGAGGTACTGCCGGGATTTGCGAGGTGGGTGCCGGGAACAAACGCGCGTGCGCTGCTGTGCGCTGCCGCAGTTGCCAGGTGTGCCGGCAACGGAAGCCACCCAGATTCGTCGATGTCGCACCTGTCCTAAAGTTGGCCTTGTGCCGCGCGCTGCGCTAGGCCAGCGCTTGCAGCCACTGCTCAGCGCTGAAACCACTCATGACGGCCGTCTGGCAACCGCATCCCCTGATCGCGTCTCAAGTGTGCGGTGCAGCTGCCGTGCCACCTCACGTCCACAAACAGCATGCGCGCACCGAGCGGCCTAGCAGGCATGTCCATCAGTACTGCCAATGCTATGCCTGCTGGCCATGGCCAAAGCCGCGCTTGAGCCGATGCGCTTCGTGTGGCAGGGTGGTGTTGCTGCAACTTGGCCGAGGTTGAGCCCCCGGCTCCGTGCCACCAGCGGATGCAAAGCCAGTGTGTTGCTTGGCTGTGTGCGCTGGTGCGTTGCATGCACGTGTGCCTGCTACTGCACACTAGCGCAGCCCGGATCGCAGCTGGTCGTCTCCGCTGACATGCGGCAGCTGTCTCCGGTGTCAACCTTGCACCATTGAAGGACAGCGGTGCTCAGCAGGTCACGTCGTCAAGTGACCGTGCGCGCCCGTCCTTTGTTGCTGCCGCTGCCGTGCTGCGCAGGTGCTTTGCATGTACCCCACGGATGTTGTCAAGACGCGGCAGCAGCTGGGGCAGGGCAAGACCATAGGCATGATCCAGCAGTTCAGGGACATCATCAGGGTGGAGGGCTTTGGCAACCTTTACAGAGGTGAGAAGGCTTGAGTGCTGCGCGTTGCGATGTGCAGGAGGAACAGCTGCGGCAGCGCTGCTGCTGACGGTTTTGTGTGTACGCCGCATGCAACAGGTCTTTCAAAGTGGCTGCACTAGGGCTCACGCACCTGCAAAATCCGTAATGCTGTAGATTTTCAGCCACAAGTTGGCCCTAGGCAAATGCCGTGGCACTATGTCATCCCATTGTCAAAATTGTGTTGCGGCGCGTGTCTGTGTGCAAAATTATCATGTCGTTTTGCACAGGTATCGCATCACCCATTTTGGCGGAGGCTCCCAAGCGTGCCATCAAGTTCTCGCTCAATGAGAAGTACAAGGGTGCGGTCAAGAAGAAGGATGGGTCCCTCCCTGGCAGCAGGTACGCCTTTTCCAAGCACATGGGCACCAGGGAACCTCTGTGCAGTTTTGCGGTGCATCTAAGTTGTTCTGAAATGACCTTCAAATCCATGCTACGCTTGGCGCTGATTCCATCATGGTAGTTTTCACTGCACTAACCAGCAGTGTTATGGCGCAACTGCAATTGAAGACTTGAGCTCAACATGGCAGCCACCAGTGCATGCAGTATGGCATTGTGTGGTACTGTCACAAGCCATAGCTCCCCATTGCTTTGCAAGTGTAATTTGGGTGCAAAAATGCAGCACACACTCAGTTTCAGTTTCATGACACCTGAACAAAACAGCTGTGCATGTGCTGCCAGGCTGCTTGGTGCTCACGGCTTGTGGTGTTGCCAGCATTTATGTCATCCCCTGAATGGCACATGCTTCTGAAGTACTTCAAGTATATGCACGCTCAGTGCGTGTTTGATGCCAAATTACCAGCAGCTAATGTGGCAATTATTAGTGTGCACTGCTGACAGTAGTTGTGTCACCACCATGCGTTTGTAGCCTACAATTCAAGTTGGTGTTGAAGGCTGCAATCAAAACGTTGGTGTTGCATGCCACAATGCGCCCCCATGGCTTTCTTGCTGCTGTGCAGGGCGGCGCTTGCTGGTGCCATGGCAGGCATGACAGAGTGCAGCGTCAACACACCCTTTGAGGTGGTCAAGGTGCAGATGCAGGCCAAGGAGGTGAGTGTTTGCGGGTCATGACATATTATACACAGGCAGCGCCGCTGCTGCTGCTGTGAGTGTGTGACATGCGTTCGCACTTTACCACACAAAAGGCCACAGTGCCAGAACTGGCGGAGTGTTCGGTTGCTACCACATGTTGTACGCAAAACCTTGTCTTTCCCACAAGCACGCACTCATGAAAGCGGGCATGCTGTACCCTGCTGCATGCACCTTTGCCGTGTGCAAGTTCTGTGTGCAGTTGACAGCATAACGTGTACACCTTGTGTGCAGCGGTGGTGTTTGGATTATGCCAGCGGCGCCAGCATTTTGGTAGGTTTCTGGCGAACAGGGCGGTGCACCAGATGCAATGTATATACTTGTACTGAAGTATACGGTATATGTGCACCTATGTACCTACTACTACTAGCAGTATTGTTCTGCAGTGTGGTCTCGCTCGTGCTCAACAACTAGGAGACCAACAATCCCGCAACACCCCTCCTCCCACGCGCGTCCTGCCCAACCTCACTTGGCCGCAATCCACCGCCACCCCGCCGCAGAACCTGGGCCGCTACAACTCCATCATGGACTGCGTGTCATCGCTGGTAAAAACGGAGGGCGTCTTGTCCCTATACAAGGGCCTGGAGCCGCAGCTGTGGCGCAACGCCGTGTGGAACGGCGTTTACTTTGGCATGATTGGCGGGCTCAAGGGGGGGCTGCTCAAGGCGCCGGAGGGAGCGCCCAAGGAGACGCGCCTGTTGTATGACTTTGGCGCGGGCGTGGTTGGCGGAACGCTAGCGACGCTGGTGAGTGGGCCGTGCGGGAGAGGCAGGGGCAAGGGCGGGGCTGCGCTATGTTGCGGCAGAGGCACGCTATCATGCAGTGGAGTCACGAGCATTGGGCGGGGTGGCTTGCCAGACAGCATTTTCACAGATGACGAAGGAAGCTCATGGTGTACCAAAGCAGGCGCTTCTGCAGAGCTAGTTAGGGAGGTCGTGTTGTGGGCAGTGTGTTGCCAGCGGGGAGTACTGGTGGCTCAAAGTTTGGGGCTCTGACACCTGGTCTTATGCACTTGAATACCGCAATTTTGTCGACGCAGTGCAAACGCACTTAGCGGCGCGTACAGTCATACTAGTAGTATCTGTGGAGTACGCGTCAGTCCTACAAAATTACAAGTGCGGCGTGGCACAGTAAAAGTGGTTTGCTCTTTGTTGGGAGCGACATGGCGATGCTCGCGGCACCATACTGATGTGTTGAAGCAGGTGCTAAAGCATGTATGGCGCCTTAAGCGCTTTGCTGCCAACAATTGCCAGTGCAGTTGCCATTGCGTGTGTTAAGGGAAATTGGGCGGCTGAGCTCCAAGTGGTGGAGATGATTTGCATAGATTGCAATGCAAAGAGTACCCTGCGCTTGTCCACACTTGTGAATGCGTGGACGTGCAGTCGAAGTGCAGAATGCTGCTCCCTTCACACAGTCACTGGGCCACGGAAGTGTGCAAGAGCTCTAGCACATCCGCAAAGTAGCCCCAAGCTTGGCCAGGCGCTCGCGGCACGCAACCGCCAACCAGCCAACGAGCATGCTTTTAACATGCAGCGCCTGAGCACTGGTCATGTGCCGCTGGTGCTGCTGGTGGTGATGGTCGCTAGTATTGCTCGGCTTGTGCTAGTGGCAGACACAGGTGCTGAACCGGTAAAGGTTGCACCTGCAATGCCTTAGCCATGCCTGTATGCATTGGCAGTCCCCAAAGACAGGCGAATGGCATCGCACACCATGCATTGCTGCCGTGCCCAGGCCGTAGCTTCTGCAAGACCAGGAACCTCCTAAACACAACAGTGTATGTGCTCATCACACCGATCGGTGTTTAACAATGACCCCCTTTGTGCACCTCTGAGCACCACTGCTACCAAGTTGCCGCTAACCACACTCCCGCGCACCTTGACCCTCCGCAACACAACGCGCACAGGCAAACACCCCGTTTGACGTGGTCAAGTCGCGCATGCAGAACCAGCTGGTGGTAGCGGGCGAGGCGAAAAAGTACCGCTTTACGCTGCCCAGCATGGTGAAAGTGTACAACGAGGAGGGCCTCTCAGCCATGTACAAGGGCATTGGCCCGCGCCTGGTGCGCCTCGGACCTGGCGGCGGCATCATGCTGGTGGCCTTCAACAAGGTGCTGGAGCTGCTCGAAGGTTACTGAGCGGGGGCAGCAGAGCAGAAACGGTGGGTGGGTCTGTGCTCAGCAGCAGCGGTGGCATTGCCAGCTGCAGGCGGCGGCGGCGGGTGCCTAGCTACTAGCCCGGTCATCCAGCGGTCCCCACAGGCATGGCAGGAGCTGCAGCGGCGCGAGGTGCTTGGGGTGACGGCGGGCGCAGCGGCAGGGCGCTCTGACAGTGGCCGCCGTGTACAGTTGCGAGCGCAGGCGATGCACTGGCCCTGCGCAGCAGGCGGCAGTAGGTCCCACTTTTTGTTGAGCAGGTGTTTGCACTAGGCTAGGCAGGCAGCCCCAGCAGTTGCCGCTGACACGATGGCAGGACGTGCGCTAGTGGGAGCGATGGGCTGACAGCTGGAAGACTCTTTGGGGGCAGCGGTGTGGACTGCTGCGTGGTCACACAGTGCACGGGTCACACAGTGCGCGCTGCACACAGTGCGCGCTGCACACCACCTTTCCTGTAGCGAATAGCAAACACTTTCTAATCTGTTGCTGGTGCAGCTTGGTGGGCTAGTCGTGGGGGGGGGGGGACGGGAGGGGGGGCAGATGGCGTTGAAGTGATTTGCGCAATTTTGTGCGAGCGGCAGATGGTGGCATATGCAACACACAATTTTATCTAGCGTGCGGCGACAGCAGCAGCGCAGCCGCGGGGCGCTGTTCCTGCTGCTGCACCCTTCCCACTGAATATCACAGAAAAAATTGCGTCCATGATGTTGTGCGCGCCACAGTACAAAGCCCACTGCACGTGCAGGTGCATGCAGGACCAACTGCATGCAGACACCGTGCTCCCATGCCGTTGTGTGGCATATGCAGGCTGCCCATGCACTGCGAATGTGAACATGCTGCACGGTTGAGTACTACTTCTGCGAAGTAGTACCTGTACAGTACCGTAGTAATGACAACACGTCTCCCGCAATGTCGACCACAACACTACCCCACACACTGCCGTGTGAGCAGCGAAGCACGAGAACAGTCAACAACGCACATGCAGTGCGCACACCAAGCGCGACTCGCAGGTGACAACAGTGGTTGTGCAGCATTGGTGTCTTGCACCTGGGTGTATTTGTCCACCATGTTAGGCAACGTGGTGCTCTATGCAGTTCAGCATCTTTTTAAGTACACCACAGCTCTACTCACATGCCCCACACCAGTTCAAAGCCGCAAAGTACCACACACCCGGGATTTGGGAGCCCCGTGGAAGGCCGTGGGGCGGGGGCGGGAGGGGGGTGGGGGCGGTGGCATGGACTTGGCGTGCGGTTTGGGCGTTGTCAGGGGCATATAATTACTGCGTATAGGCGACGGCGTGGGTGGCGTTGTTGTTGGCACGCATGTAGTAGTATAAATGACACACGTGACATGTGGCCATGCCAGCATGTGCAAAGTGTTGCACCTGGCACCTGAAAGCAGCACATGGGGGCATTTTGCACGGGGCGTCAAGCGCACCCATGAACGATGCAGGGAATACATGTATTGAGGTTGTCCGTTTTATCGGTGTGGACACGTGTCTGCAGAAGGTGGCTTAGCCACACGTGCAC
Source organism: Ophiocytium majus (assembly GCA_032358315.1). Classification (NCBI taxonomy): domain Eukaryota; class Xanthophyceae; order Mischococcales; family Ophiocytiaceae; genus Ophiocytium; species Ophiocytium majus. The sequence continues at coordinate 4,039 of JAULBY010073871.1, read as the reverse complement.
ATCCAGTCGCTACAGCATCTACTGCAGGTGCCTGGTGTATGTCTGCAAGGATGGAGGAATGGCATGTCGTCACAGGCGCAACTAGCTCGGGAAGGGAGCGAAACCATGGTAGATACATGTGGTATGGATGTACCTGGTGTTTGCTGGCACTGCTGGACGATTGCAACCAAATGAGGTTGTCACAACGGATACCAGGTTGCAGGATCATGATGGTAACGGGTGGATGGTACAACTGAGATGACCAGGGGGGAAGGGCAAGGACAGGATATGGTGGGGGCGCCACCAGGGAGTACGGTCATTTCGAGTGAGTGCAGGCGCAATGGATGGCTGCCGTGCTAGCTCAATCGCTGTACATGTTTTCGGAACCACACTTAAGGCAGTTCCTGGGGGGCAACCTACGCCTTGAGCAAAGTATCGAAATCTATGTGGGGCTCGTAAGCAGACACCGCCAGCTCGAGGCGAACGTATGAGAGCAGGAGAGTGAGCAAAGGCGGACAGGAGGCTGTTGGTGAGCATCACTGCTGGAGAGCGGCTGTCACTACGGTAGACAACGCATATTTGTGGTGGCAGCCACTTGAGACGCCGATGATTTACGCGTACATTTGAAAACGCCAAAATTCTTCGAAGTATATGTACAACTGGCAAGTACAAAGGAAGTACTTGTGAAATACTTCTGAAGTATTAGAGTGCTACAGCTATTTGTTATACTTCTGAAGTGCATGCAAAAGCATGCACGCAGCCATCAAGACAACTCAGGGGCATCCGCTGACCTTGTCATCCTTGTGGAGCTTTGGGGTGTACGCACGGATGTTGTCCATTGTGACAAAGGTGTTGCGCTTGCTCTGCAGCACGGGCACATTGATGTCCCGCATCATATCCATGATGTGCGGCTCCACCTGTGCCTGCTCGCCGGTGAGCACCTGCACCATGCCAGCAGGCAGGAATACGGGTATAGCAGCTGATGGGTAGCACCAAAAGGGCGCGCAGCAGGTGAACAAGTGCCATGCGCTGCCTACCCATGGAAGTGTCATCGGTGGAAGCCACACGGTACCACCAGTTACCAAACACACTGATAGGGCGTAGCACTTTGTGTGCACGCCCCCTGGGTCGCAGCAGGTCTAGTTGCACAGAATGCTCTCTACATTTTGGTGCTGCAGATCTATGGTGCATGTCCACTCACCAGTGCCCCCTCAAATGTTTCGCCATTCTGCCTGCGCCACTGGGCGTGTGCTAGGAAGCTTAGTATGATGTCGGTTCTTGAGGCATGTGTCACCACCAGTGGCGCATCGTGCACGTCCGTCAGCTGATCCACAAAGAGCCGCAGGCCTGCATGGTTTCAGCAGGAAAGACATGTTAAGCGTGTGCTCAGCAGCAGCAGTGTGCATGTGCACTGGACATCTGCACTGGACAGGTGTAGGCGCTATAAGTTGTGGCACAATGCCAACGTCTTTTTGCCACACTGTCAGCGCTCCGCGAAATGGTTGCTGGCAGTCCAGCACCGGCGCATGGACTCACTTGTGCTGGATTACTGACTGTCACGGAGCTGGGCCACAAATGCTTGAGTGCACACACACCATATGCTACACATGGAATGTGAGCTGTGTGAGCTCATGACTGGCAGACCAGCTAGTGTGACACACAGGTGAGTCAGAGGGTTAGGTTACTCACCACTGGCAACCATCATGGTCTTGGAGGTGTCATAGTGCGGGCGCTCACGATACTCGTGGCCAGAGATGAGCAGTGCACGCATGGGGGCAGCAGCACGGCACACGCGGGCACAGTCACCAGTCAGTGTCTACAGCCCAGACACAACCACCTACGCCATTCCTCATACACAGACCTCTGTGTCACGGAGGTCCTGCCAGTCTCAGTGATGCGGTCCTGTGCATGATACTTCCGTGCCTACACAGACAGACACCAAGCCAACATTGCAGCTCAGATGCGCTTTGCCGGGACATGATACAAGTGAAGGGCAGCATGTGGGCGTGCCTATCAGGACGCTCAATTCATGCAGTGCCTCGCACCTTGGTTCCAAAGATCTTCTCCAGGTCTACCAGGCTGGGTCTGCCAAGGTACGGCTCATCGAGCACCACACCCAGCAGCGGCACATCCCAGCGCCGCAGCAGCTTGGTCAAGTACTCCTGTAGCATGCACACCTTCTCGGGGCGCACCTGTGCGGCAGTCACAAGGAAAGAGAACTTGAGCGGGGCAGGTCAGCATCAGGCGTGTCCACCAGCTGCTGCCACAAGTGCAGCGCATACAAGTGACCACAACAAGCTGCTGTAGTGGAGTCGCGAGTAGTCCCTGCTCCTGGACACTGACAACACTAATAGTGCCTGGGTTTGATGTGCACACGACACAAGGAGAGCGGTAAGTGCTGGTGAGCAACAGAGACGCAGGTGTGGCCAATGCTCACCGTGTTGAGCACAACCCCCCCGATGCGCCCGCCATAGTCTTTGCACATGCAGCGGTTCAGCTCCAACTCATCAAGCGCGCTGCCCAGTCCGCCATTGGCCATCAGTATCATGTCAGCCTTCAGCTGCCGCGCCACCTGGTGCCACAAACAACAAATTCACACATAGCAAAAAACCTGGCATGTGAGCTAAACATTGGTAATCCAATGCCTGACTTTGCTACTTGCAACAAAAGGATGCTGCACAGGCTGCAAGAGTAGAGCATTGCGTGAGAGCAAACGTTCACCTGTGCATTGTTGAGGTTTATGACGGAGCCAACTCCTGTGTGCCCCGTGCCTTCCAGCAGCACAATGTCGTTGTCTGCCTGAAGCGAGGAAAAGCCATGGTGGATTGCTGCCAGCTGCTCCCTGGGGTCTATCTGCAGTGCACCACCACATCACACAGGTGCAACAGCACGTTAGTGTAGCAGCGACATTGTTTCACCATTTCATTCATGACTTGCCAGGCCCGTGTTGAGGTATGTGTGGGCTGCGAGCAGTGACAGAAAACACCAAGACATGGGATACACCAGTAACTGTGCAGTGAACACTACGGCAGCAGAATAGTACTGTGCGCACCTTGCCATCAATGTAGTTGCGCGTGTAGCCATTCGGCACCACCACAGGCGACATGTCGTGGCTGCGGCCCTGAAGCCCGAAAAAGTCTTGCATCAAGTTCACGTCCTGTGCAGGCAGGAAGCGGCAGTGCACAGACAGCACACCAGTGCGTGGATTCAGCAAGACGTGCTTGTCTCACGGCGTTGTCCGTGTTTTGTACCATGGCCACCGCTGCTTCCATTGCTGAGCAGGCTGCTTCGCAGAAACTATGCGCAGTGCAAAAAGCAACAAGACAATGGCAATGCAGCACTGCTGGCAGCAACAGTTGCTGTAGCACAGCATCAGCCATAACAATCGCTCGTGACCCCACCTTGTCCACCAGTGTGCCGTCAGCCTCTTTATGTGCTGGAGGCGCCAAAGCCACAGCATACAGCACAGCACCAGACAACAGCAGCAACAGCAGCAGCAGCGACAGCAGCAGCAGCGACAGCAAGAAGAAGCGGCGGATTTATGTCATCTGCTCTGCGGCTGCTGTCCAGGCTGCGTTGTGTTGCGAAATGCAGGCGGGCAGTGGTTTGGCGAAGCAGCATTCCAGCAGATGGTGGTGCGGTACGATGACGGCGCCGGCAGCAAACACCCACACACACAGACCCTGCAACCTGTTGCCTACCTGTTGTCCGACTGGCTTGGCAAAGGCCACACGCTCGAACCGCTTGCGGAGGCCGCTCATAAGGGCCAGGCTGAGTGTCGTCTTGCCCACATGCTGGCGGGTGGCGGCAACGAACAGGGCGCGCGGTAGTGCTGCTGCTGTCCTCATGTGCCTCGGGCGCTAGTGCTGTCGCTGTGGCTTCAGGTGGCTGGCTTGTGTGTGTTTTGGATGCAAAAAGGCAACTGACCGGGTCCTGCGCGCACGCCCTGCCGAGCAGGGCACGCCAACACTGCAGTGTGCACGCGCTGCCTACACACTGCAGTCACCCACCGACAATGGTGCACGCGACCAAGCACACATCACATCACACACACACACTG
>JAULBY010073761.1:0-31761 GCA_032358315.1 Ophiocytium majus | reverse complement strand
GGGGCTTCTTTGTCATGGGTGCCTGCACATGGGTGGTTGCTACCTGGAAGCACCTGCCCACTTGCGCCGACCCATGAGGCGAAAACAGCTCCCAGACTGAATCAGATATCCATATAGAGCCACAAGCGCTGTGCCACAGCTCCGACATGGGGCCTGCGACAGCACTGCTACAATAGCTCACTAGTACTCAGCAATAGCCGCAGGCCCATACATGCAGCTGGGTGACCCCGTGAGGCTCAGTTTTTTCGAATCCCGGGTATGAGCCAAGTCCTGGGTACTTTGAAAGGGGCGGAGTATACCGGTAGTTAAGCGAGGCGGACACACATGTGACTCGACGCCACGCTCTGATAAGGGCAAGACCACTGCTTTGCGTTGATAGGACGGGCGCAGGCGGAGTCACCACTTCCCGCACTGCCGGTTTGCAGGCGGCTTGGGGTGAACACTGTCTAGGGCGTGACAGCGAGTGCTTTTTGCGGCGTTGGGTGTGTGGCAAGATAACTGCGCGTTTATGAAGCAGGCATTGCAGCAGCAGCCACGGTGACCGCCCGGTCCACCAGGGGACGAGCTAGAGGAACCATTTGTTGTCATGCCCTGCGCCTACCCCTCTGGGGTGCTGTGCGAAGTGGGGTCGGATCCCCTTGTAAATCTGCGCACGTAGAATTTGCAAGTCCCATTTTGTCACCTTCATGGGGTCAGCCAGCTGTGAGCATGAGCATAGTAGTGCTACGAAAAGTTTGAATCCCTCTTATGGCAATTCCACCGGACGTGTTTTTCGACCTACTTTACGCTATGTGCGGTTCCAGGGGCCGGCGCCTATACACGCTCACTCGAGTTGAGCAACAAAAATTGTAGGCCTCACAAAATGGGTGACCAAATGGTATATGAAGGGCCACGGGGGGCCCTGCAGGCTCGCCGGCAGCGCTGGCTACCCAGCCGGCTTTAGCAAGGCCAGCTTGATTCTTGAAGTTGGCTACACGCCACTCGCGCGTGGCCAAACGGCCGTGTGTGTCGAGAGCCGCCGCCCAACTGCCGCAACACGCAAAGGCGGCCCCAATGTTGGCCAACAATAGGGATGCGAAAGTCCGTATATGTATATTACGGCGTATACGATATATACGTATATTACGGCGTATACCTGAGGCCCGTATACGCCATCGTACACGTTCCTGCCAGGGCTGTGACCATACGGTACCCTACGAAGGTACGTATGTGCATACGATGCGTATGTGAAAGAAACCAAAAAGGTGACTGAGCCCAGGTACTCCCGGGGCTGTTGCAGAAAGCCAGGCCGAAGCCTGTGTGGTGATATATGTATGTATTTGCATCTTTTGTGGCCCATACGTTGGCATACGTGGAGGCCGCATATCTGAGCTGATGTCCAGGCACCTTGGTGGCTCCTTGGAGGTGCCATGGCAAGCTTAAAGAGTGAGCAGATGCTGGCCTACCAAGCTGAGCACGACAGCGAAGCGGTGCAGGCCGCACCATAGCATGCAACAGTGGGTACAGGCGCCTCACAGCTGCTCAGCACAGGGGAGGCCGACGTATGGCGCGCGTATGCGACAGTTTCGGCCGGCTCAGGGCGTCCACGTATGCAGCGTATGTATTCGTCGTTTTCGGCCGGATCCGTAGGCCGCGTCTGTATGTGGGGTTGGCGAGCGTATGGTAACAGCCCTGGTTCCTGGTGGCAGCGCGCGCCTGCCAGTTACCTCTCACAGAGGCTTAAAGGTGCGGGAACGCATGCTGACGCCTGTGCAAGGCAGGCATGCCGCAACGTTCCGTGGAACGGTGCCCTATCTGACCCCTTTTTGCCTTGGGAAGAACATGCTAAGTGGGCTTATGAAGTGTTCCGAACTGAGTCAGGCCATGTTGGCCTGCACGACGAAACAAAGCAGACGAATAACCAAATGATGTGGAAATGAATGACCATGTATGCATCTGCATGTGCGACTGACGGATTTTAGTGCACAGCCACTAGATTGGTCATCAGCATGTTTGTGGGTCTGGAATGTCATCATAGACGGCCAGATATACGGATATACGCCACTTTATACGTTTTGCCGTATATCATCGCCACATGTACGTTTTTTCGCAACCCTAGCCAACAAACACCAAATTGCAAAGCACTCGCCACCAGTGGTGCCGTCGCAGGGCGTTTCGCTGCAGCGGCCTGTGGCTAGGTCAGGGGCATGCACCATGCCAGGCAGTGTGGCCGCAAGCCTGTGAGGCAGCCACCCTGGGCTGGTGCGCTGTGCAAACTCACAAAAACGCCGGTGAAAAACAAACGATTTGACAGCCAACAAATCGGCTACAGTTGGTCAGAAAGACGCTGCCGGTGGGATTGCCCTTGCATTGCAACACAATGATTGGACACTTGCACGCATCCGATTCGGTGTCGCCATTGATCCACAATTTTTACGGCTGTGACGTCTGCCAACTGGCACTGGCTGACTGCTGTCTGACCAGTGTGAGCGTGCCCGAACCTCCTACACCATGATGCATGTCTACCGTAACGGTGACCGTAACCGTTATGGTTGTCCTTGCATGAAAGCTGCTTGAAGAGGTGGCACTTGTGGCACTGCGCAGTGCACTTGTTGTCGGACCATGGTGCAACCAGCACACACTGCACACGCAGGTTTGACTGGGAGTTGTGCAAGGGCAGATGCATGCACAATAGTTTATTACAATGTGCTTTGCCTGCCGTGCTTGTGTGCAGAGCCTGAGCCACACATGAGATATCATATGAGCAACAATAGCCTTGCTCAGACCCTCTTATATGCTGCATCTGCCGTGTAACACTATACTGTGCTATGCAGGCTGGGTGAGCTTTCTCTGGAGGGGCTGCAGCTGAGCAGTGGCCGCAGCGCTGATGCAGGCGGCGCAGTTCTTGTGCACGCACAGGGAGTGCTGAAGGTTGAGCGGTGTGTGCTCAGCTACAACACAGCTGCTGCCATGGGTGGGGCGATAGCACTGCAAGGTGAGCTGCCTTCTAGCTGCACACTCAGTTCACTGCGCCACACTGTGCATTGTGGGCACTTGCGTTGCTGCTGGGTTATTGCAGGCATCACAGAGCGTGCACACTCAGCCAGCCTGAGGCTGCTTGTACCGCTAGTTGGCAGCATGAATGGCACAGTTCATGCAACGTGTGCTTCTATAAAAGTCTAGCTGCTAGCGATCACCTGGTCCAGGACCAGGTGTCAGAGTTTCCTACCCATTTTGTGCCCAGTAGTATGTACCTCCTCTCCGGGACCTCCTCCCTGTTCGAATTGGAGTTGAAGTTGCACATGCGGCTGTGTAACGCCAAGTTGTACTTCAAGCGCAGGTGGCCGAAGCCCTAGCGCGCATACAATTGAAGTAGTGAGTGTACCTGATCATATACAAAAAGGGCAAAAAGACAGGCACAATGTCGTGTTAAAATCCACGGAGATGGCGCCAGCAGTACTTGCACTACTAGTAGGCAGGTACGCAGGCACGCTGCCCAGTGGTCTGCACACAAACTTGCCGTCTCAAGGCTATTGTATTACCAAAAGGGACCGCAATATGTTGCACCTGGTAGCCTCTACCCTAAATAGCAGTAGTACCAACACTAGGCGTGACCTCACACAGCTCCTGTACTGCCACTCCGACTGACTGTGCAACCCGCAGAGGGTGCGCAGGCTACGCTGCACAACACCACCCTCGTTGCAAACTTGGCTCGGCTTGGTGGGGCCCTCTATATTGCCGAGCGCGCCCAGGTCACTGTGACAGCCACCACAGTCACATGTGCCTGTGCAGCGCCTGCCATCAAGAGTGAGCCCAGCAGTCTGCACGCTCCAGACAGCTGGTGCCTTCCACATAATGAGACCACTTCACTTCAAGATGGACTCACGAAGCTCTTTCAGCGCTGCCGCCGAGTAGGCGGCAAGCTGAGCGGCCTGCCGCATCTTGGTGGCGGTGTGTACCTGGGCGTCAACGCTGTGCTGACCATGCGCAACTCCAGCATCACACACTGCCTTTCCACCGGGAATGGGGGGGGCATCTATGCCCTTCCAGACTCTGTGTTCAACACCACCGCAACGTCTTTTTTCCAGAACAGCGCCTGCGTGGGCAGCGGCGGCGCCATGTATTCGAGCGGGGCAGTCCAGCTGCAGCAAGTGGCCTGTGTTGACAACGAAGCGGGGCAGAGCGGTGGCTGCATGTTTGTCGCCTACCCTGGCAGCCTTACCATGCACGACACGGCCATAACCAGCAATTACGCGCAGCTGTATGGCGGAGGTGTCTGCATGGACGGCGTTGGTGCGGCATCGGCACAGTCATTGCCTGAGACAGACCTCAGTAGATCCTCTTCGGCCAGCTGGGGATCCCGGACCGACCCGTTGTCGTCGGGCAGCAGCAGTACTGGAGCGGGTGCCGTGTCATCGGTCAACATTACCGGAAATGGAGCTGGTCTGGCCGCTGGTGGAATCTTCAACGTTTTCAATGGCGTCGGCCGCTGGAATCAGCTGGAGTATGCACCGGATGTCAACATCCACGGCAACAACGCCACCTGCTGCATGCCCACGGCGAGATGGTCTCCAGACACTGTCAGCGCGAACTCCGGGGCCACTAGGGCGTGTGCGGACGTGCAGGCATCCCGGCACTCCATAGCGACGGCATCCGTGCTGGATTGCTGCTCTGTCAACGAGTTTGCTTACGGTGATCGCTGTGAGGCGTGCGACACGCTCGTGGACGGGCTGATGTGCTCTGCTGAGTCAGACAGCGCAGAGCACCTCGGGGTGACATCTAAGGCATTGTTCGTGCGAGCCGGCTGGTGGGCAGCGTCTTTGGGGGTGCTGTCTGCTTATCGATGTCAGAACCCGAGCGCTTGTAAAGGGGGTGCCAGAGCGACTGTACTCTGCGCCCCTGGCTATAGTGGTCCAAGTAAGTGCCAGTGCGTGTTCGTGCTGCGACGTGCAAGGTCCTGCTGCATTCTGGTGATGTTACATTCTGTGGTGCTGCATGCACTGTACGGTAACCTTGAATCCTCACTGGCAGGCGCATCCGCAGGAGTACCAGTGCAGTTGCAGAGTGTTGCATTCCGCATGCGTCTCTGTTGCACCGGCAGCGCATTGGGCTCGGCGAGACTCAATCCGACGTCTCGCTGTGCTTGTACTATTATATGATGTGATCTATTATACATCACTTCTGAAGTATTTTATTATAAATGTGACAACGCTCACCCACGTGTACTGGGCGGGTTTGGAATGCCCGGGCAATTATCTCACCTCTGGCCACCTAGCTACTAGTGGTTCTTGTCGCTTACCCTCTACGCGACTGTATCGCCTCCCTGTGGTGCCACCGTGACGCCACAGACTGTGCCACCTGCGCGGAAGGGTACGGAGCCGGCCCTGGTTACACGTGCTACCGCTGCACCACGCAGGCAAAGGCTTTTGCGTGTGCAGCAGCCGCAGTGGTGGCATTGCTGGCTGCGGGTTTGCTGTTCTGGCTGGTGTCGTACCTGTGTGACGTCGGCACTGTGCAGGACGCATATGGCACCTGCAGCAACACGTGCGCGGCGCTCGGTGTCCGCAAGCTGGTCGGCGGCATGGCCCGCGTGCCCTACCATCAGCTACGCAGCCTGTACATCGTGCTCAGCATCCTGACGCAGTCCATCACCATGTCGGGTCTGCCATTGCCCAGGCAAGTGCAACCCATTGGCAACTCTTGTGGTGATGCAGCACAGTTCGCCACATTGACACATGGCATTCAATTGGTTTGGGCACTCAGTTTGGTCTGGTCACCGGTATGTTTTGTCCGGTATGCAAAACAATATTATTCGAATGTGTCCTAAAATGGGCACGCAATGCAGCGCAATATGCCCACAAAATGCATTTGCTGGGCGTTTGTGCATGTATTTGTAGGGTATTGCCAAATTTCTGCAGGACATTTTCCCATGCATGACTGCACCTTCCTAGACGGTACGGTAGTTATGCTCAGCTCTACAAACATCGTGCTACAGTGGCGCCGCCCGGTTCAAGCGGCTTGTATTCACTTACAGTTGCTCAACCTGTACTCTGCTGCTCTGGCTCTGCCTACTTGACCCTGCATGCTTTGTGAATACTTGCAGACTTTACGCGCGCTTCCTGGCCATTCTCGGCTCGGTCAACCTTGACCTGGGCATTTTGCTCAGCGCCACATGCTTGGTCGAGATCTCTGTGAACGTGTACCAGAAGTTATTCATCGCGACCCTGGCACCACTGGCGGCGGCTGCAGCCCTGGTGCTGGCGTACCTGCTCAACCGCCGGCGTATGCTGCAAGCTGCAGCAGTCAGCAGTGGAGGCTGCCGCTGCGGCAGCACACCGCAACAGCTGCTGGTGCTCATGCGTGCGCGCCACCTTTTGGTGGGACTGGTCTTCTCCTTCTTCATTTTTCCACCCGTCAGCGCCGTCATACTGCAGCTCTTCTCGTGTGGAACGGTGGACAGCAATGGGGGGCCGAGGTGGGTCCAAGGCGACCTCGCCACCGAGTGCATGACTGAATACTGGATCATGTTCGCCATATACGCAGGGGGCATGGGTTTGATCTACGTGCTCGGGATCCCTCTCATGTTCCTTGCACTGCTATGGCGGCAGCGCAGCAAGATTGCCGCCGTCACACAAGATGCCGTGGCAGATGCGGTCAGGGCCGACCCCGGACTGCATACCACCGCCTTCCTCTGGACACAGTACCGGCGCCAGGTGTGGTGGTGGGAGGTGGCGGAGTGTGCGCGTCGGCTGATCATGGGCAGTGCATTTGGCGCCGTGTCGTTGCGCGTGGACAGCGACACTGCAAACGCCGCCATTGCGTGCCTGCTGGGTGTCATCAACATGGTGGCCGTCGGGTTTGTGGCGCCACATGCGGACACCTACGAGCGGCGCTCCTACTGGCTCGGCTGCACCATCCTGTTTGGCACCTATTTTTCCTCGCTGCTGGTGCAGACGCCGTCGGGGAGCGGCAGCGCGGACGACGCCATGAGTGCTGTTCTGATCGCATTGAACGTGCTCCTGCTGGTGGGTGCCACGTGGCAGGTCGTGCACACCATGTGTGGCACAAACCTGCAAGGCGCGGGGGCGCTTTGGAGGAGCGCCGTGTCAATGCTGCAGCGGGCGATCGCCACAAAGGAGGCTACTAGGCCAGGCAGCGCTGTGCGCCGCTGCAGCGGTGACGCCTTTCAGCCGCTGGAGAGCGGCGTCGACAGGACCGAGTCGGACGAGTGCGAGGTAGTCGCGGGTGGTGTCTGTGTAGTACCCGATGGGCCTGTACTGCTGCGGGCTCGGTCAAGGGGAGGAGGGGGGGGCGGCCCCGCTGAGGCGGGGGCCCGGGGGGGGTCACCAACCCGGGCGCCGTTCGACGGTGCGTCTGCCAGTGGCCTTCACAGACTTTGACATGTCCGCCGTTGTGCCGGTCTATGCAGGACAGGACACCTTGAGCAGTGACTGTCACCAGTCGCCAATAGGGTGGCATCTGCTAGGATTTTTGGTGCACTGCTCAGTGCCTCGTAGCATAAAAGCCGTCAGTTCGTGCCGGACCGGGTGTGTGTCCTGTGTTGTTGCCACGCCCTGCCGGTTTTGTTTGTTGTTTGACATCATGATGGCATTGCGCTGTGTGCGATGCTATTACTAGTAGTTGGTGCATCTGCGACTCGGGCAGCTCTGTCATGGAAACAAACCCGCTTTGGACAGGACTCGAGCTGTCAGCGTTCAGAAGCCCCATGTCCCGGCTTTGAGCGCCATTAAGGCATGTGTGCCCCCATGCAGGCGTTGTGGTCTAGACAGAGCTCTGGTCGACACCCTTGGCCATGACGCACGGCCAGCCTGAGGCCGCTCAGCGCAGCTTGCTGCCGCGGATGACCGCAGAGTCTGCGGCGCAGACGCTGGCAACTTGCAGTCGAGCTGGCCAGCGCGCACGTACCCGGTACAATACATGGGTGTGGGGCACTGGTTCTGACCAAGTGGACAGATCACCACACAGGCTTCGGCCTGGCTTTCTGCCCCAGCCACGGGAGTACCTGGGCTCAGTCACCTTTTTGGTTTCTTTCGCATATACTACAGTACTGTAGTATATACTACAGTAGTATGATCATATATGTACTACCTGTACTCTGTAGGTCCGTGGACGCGGAGTATGCAGTACTTGGTAGGTCACCGACCGGTTGTCGCTGTGCCGGAAGGGAGTGTCCGTGCGCTTGCGTACATCGCACAGCTGGTCATGCCGCCGCACACCGCACGAAGATGTCGAGACATCCACCAGGTTGTTGTCGCCGCGTGGTGGCGACACCGCCGCACATTGGCGCCGGACCCGGTCGTGCCTGCCTACATTGCAGCCACCGTGGGGTTGTGGGCGAAGCAACCTGGTGCCGGCCGACGCAGAAGCACGCGGCACTCCAGCCTCTGTACCACTGCCATGCCAGTGGGCGTGGTCGATACAAAGGTGCGCGTCGTCACAACCGAGCTGCGAAGCAGGCCAATGGCATGGCGCCCGCCCGCCAAAACGCCTGGCTCGCACCCGCGCCAGCCCCGCCCCTCCAGCCGCGCGTCGTCGTCCTCAATGGAGTCGACAGCGCGTGAAACTCGCAGCTCCTGCGCCGCCGCCGTGACACTGTCCTGACGCAGCGAGAGCGCAGGGTGGCGGCCACTACGGCGCTTGACCGTGCCAGCTGGGTGTAGCGCTCGCGGCGCCCGCCGCGCGTGCACGAGCCGGCGTGTGCCTGTGGGCGCGCCACAAGCACATGTGCCAAACGGCGTTGCGGTCGCGGGCGCAGCTCGGCTTGCAAGCGACCACCGGCCACACCACGCGGGGGCTGCCGCAGCAGGTCCGCCCATGCCGCCGCTGTAACGTCGCCGCAGGCGCGCATGCTGTTCAGCGCAACGTGCACGTGCGCGACGGTGCGTGCGGCGAATAGCAGTGCGCCGTTGCACGCCTCGCGCAAGCATCATAGCCACTGGTGCGGTATGTGGCAAGTACTACTCGAAGTCCCCCAGAAGGATTCAAGTTGTGCACATGCACATGTAGAATCCTTGGAGTTCTGTCGCCCATATGGGCAGGCCTGCAAGTGCAGTGCCTGCAATTGGCGGGACCAGCTGTGCACAAGCAAGCATGCCTTCAGTGAACAGGTGCTGCTACACGTAATAGTATTTCGCATCGACATGGTGACACCAACACACGCCTTCCCGGCTACTTGTACCAGCTACAACGACGCCGCCAGACACCTGAACGCCTTGGTGCATGTCACGACGTTCGAGCAGCATCGGCCCTGAGGGCAGACGCCGGCTCGCGGCGGTGGCGACGGAGTACGCGGCACGGGAGGCAGTGCCCGGGGCGGCGCGCCCCTTGATGCTGAAGGGCATTGGTTCATTTGCAGCAGAAGCCCAGACGGCACAAGCCTGTTTGCGCGCAGCGGTGGCGGCGGAGTATACGTGACACGGCAAGCGCTGCCGGGATGGCGCTTGTGCTGAAGGACATTGCGCTGTCACGCATACGCTCGAGGATCCTGAAGCCTTGGCGGCGGCGTAGTACGTACCAGGTTGCACTGTCGGCACGTGTCATGGAGCACATGGCACTCCCCAGGTGGTGTGTGCGTGGAAAATAATGCATCATGATGAGCACTGCAGGAGCGTGGGCATACGAGCAGTTCCCCTGGACATGGGCTGTAATCCACCACTAGTAGTGCAGTAGTGCTGTAGCAACATGCACTAGGTTAAAGCACACATAGCTGAGCATTAATGTGCATTCCCATCAGGGGACAGCACTGCATGCAGTGGCATGTTTTGATCATGCTTTTTCTGGTCGCACACACGCCATTTGCACAGGGCTTTCCGCGCCCACGTGCGAGCAGCAGTCTTTGCTCTTGACTACTGCAAAAGAGTTGTGAGTTTGTGAATACACATGCTGCGGGGCGTGCCATGGCATCACACAATGTGCCAATGCTCCGTGTGCTCTGCATGCATGGCATGGGGCCTTGCACGCCCACGAGTGCAAATAATTAACTTCAGCGAAGGTAAAAAGTACATACTTCGAAGTGTACTATGATATACCACATACATACACCAAGTCCTTGCGAGCCGCAGGTGCAAATGGCTGAGGCTACGGTGAACATGCCATGACCCACCAATGTTGGCAAGTGCGTGAAGAGTTCAAGTAGATCAGCGCCAGCGACATTGCTTGTTGCTGCCTTGTGTTGGAGTATGTGCGTGCGCTTACCACAGATTTGCCGGGTGAGCCACAACTTCAAATTGTCTTTGAACTTCCGACGACAGTTGAGCACACACCACGAAGTGCACACCAAGCCCAGCAGCAGCACACAACTAGGGGCACCGCGTGACATAAACTGTTCACCGCACGTACGAGTCATCGCAGCGGTACGCAGCGGTACGCAGCGGTCGGATTGCAACCCAACTGGCAAAGGGACAACCCGCAAACCCGCGAACTTCAACTCCTACTTCAACTCCTGTGTTGCTCAGCAGCACATCCCGAATTTCGGCCAGCGCATCCCCTGCGGCCCGTAGGAATGTGAAGAAACGCACTTCTATACTAAGGTATACTGTGGTTTATGAGCAGGCCATATGAAAAACTCAATCTGGGAGCCACAAACTCTAGGTCACCCCACCGGTGGGGCCGTCACCCTGGGCGGACCCGTGCAAGGGGTAAACAAAGCATAGACAGCGCCTACGGAGGCAGCAAGTCTCGCACCTGCCGAAGCGCGGATTTCATCATAGAGTGTGACGCTTTCGAGGGGGGTGCAGCGCAGGTGGCACGGATTGGGACGAATGTGTATGTATTTGTACATGCACATATGCCCACCTAACCCTATCCCAATATATGTATGTTTCCCCTTGTGTGTGCAGCAACCCACTATTTCCCAAGCGGTGCGGCGTGACCTATGGAGTGCCGACGCAGAGGTGGGCACACCACACACATTCTTCACTCCAAGTGTACTCTTATTAAACTCCGCTTAGGGCGCGTGTACTAGGAGTACTTCTGAAGATTCCATCATTGAGCTGCGGTTCGTTCCAGCGGAAGGTGCTGGCACCGTGATTGCAGCGACTTATTTGTATCGGAGCGGTGTCAGGCTGGTGACGCTAACGCCAGGTATGCTGCCGGGGGGGGCAGTGCTGTAAACCATGTGCCTTGCTTTGAACTTGAACTTGAATACTGTCCGATGAAAACCAGAGTGTCCCGCTGCTTGAATTTGCCTTTCAACTTCCGACGACAGTTGCGCACACACCACAAGCACACACAAAAATGAAGCCCAGCAGCAGCACACAAGAACAGGAACTGCGTCACAGAACTTGCTCCAGACACATAAGTGTCATTGCAGGGGTAACACAGCCGCGAGATTGGTAACCCAACTCGCAGAGGCAGCCCACAACCCGCGAGACTGCCCAACTTTGATGTCTCACTACTTGTAGTTGTTGCTGAAGTTCCAATGTCAGTTGCGCACACAGTGGCAGTTGCGTGTGCGCGCGCACACACACGACAAGCATATCAAGCCCAGCAGCAGCACGCAACAGAGGAGCCGCGTCACAGAAGTTGCTGAGCACACATAAGTGTCATTACAGGGGGTAGCACAGCTGCGAGATTGGTAAAACCCACTTGCAGAGGCAGCCCGCAACCCGCGCCCGGTATGCAGAGGACGGCAGTTTAAACCATGTGCCATGTTTTTTTTTAATAAAAGTTATCGCTGTGCTAGTCTTGCTGTACAAATGCATGGAGGAGCGTGCCTGTGGTTGCAGCCCGTGAGTGGGCACGCAGCCATCATGCGACCCCCGCACAACCCTCGCTGCTGGTCAAAGGGCTGCTGGCTGCTGCTGCAACTTCAAGTACCAGGTAGAAAACTTCAACACTGGCTGTGCATATGCGCACCACGGAGAGGGGTGGTGTCCTGAGGGGGGCAGAGAAGGCCCTCTGCTGCTGCTGCCGCTGCTGTGTGTGGGCAGGCGGCCAAGCACAGCTTGAAGTTGCGACTTCAACACCAACAGCTAGCTTTGCGCACATGAAACACATACAAAAGAGGCGGTGGTGCAGCCTGCTGGGCGCGCAGGTGCCTCAACATACACAGGGTGGCAGGCACACACCTGCACAGGCTGACAGTGTGTGCTGCTCACGGCATGCGCTCCAAGCAGTAGTGCAGCGCCAGCGCTAGCCCCCAGCCGCACACCTGTATTCCCCCTCCCCCTCCCCTTATAACGTGCAGCCTGACAACACAAAATGCTACGAGCAACAGAGGCGTGCCACAGCAACAGCTTCGTGTGCGGCAGGGGGCCTGGGCTGGTGCACAGCGCGACGCGGCTGCCGCAAGAGCAGCGGTGTGCACCGCTGTGCTGCTGAGCAAGCCACCCCCCTGTTGCATGCGCTGCTGAGCATACACATGCTCAGCAGCAGCACAAGCTGCTGCTGAGCACAAACTGTGGCACCACCACCCCACTCACCACATGCTGCTGCTGAGCACATGCTGCTGCTGAGCACAAGCTGCTGCTCAGCACAGCCGCCATAGCCCTTTGCTCAGCACATGCTGCTGCTCAGCACCTGCTGCTGCTGAGCACGGCCGCCACAGCCCTTTGCTCAGCACAACTTAGCCCTCTACTGGTGCGGCTAAGGCGCAGTGCCGAGCACAGCTGCTTACTTGGCGAGGCTGGGGCGCAGTGCCGAGTGTAGACAGTGCGCTCCAAGCTGCTGCTGAGCACGGCCGCCACAGCCCTGTGCTCAGCACAGCACCCCTCTCCACTGGGCCCAGTGCCGAGCACAGCTGCTTACTGGCGAGGCTGGGGCGCAGTGCCGAGTGCGGCGGCCTTGATCTTGCCGCTGTCATCAAGCTTCCAGCAGTTAGGTTCGGTGCCGGTGCGCTCGTAGACAATGCGCTCCAGCTGCCGGAAGAAGCCAGTGGAGTCCAGGAAGTCATTGCAGTGGCCGGTGACTATGCAGTACCTGTGCACATGAGAGTCATACACAGGCGACAAAAGTAAGTAGAGGCAGGTGTTGCAGTGGTGCATGACTATGCAGTACCTGCGCACATGAGAGTCATACAAAGGCGACAGTAGCAAATGTGCACATGAGATTCATACAGAGGAAACAATACTAGCACACGTCAGTGTGTTTTTTTAAAAGAACCACGTGTGGCTTGTGTGCTCACTTTCCGCGCAAGGGCTGGTGTGGTGCCGACCACGTTCGCGCTTGCTGAGCATTGGCCTACACACAAAACCATGTGAAATGTGGAAAGCATATGGACAAGGATAGCATTTGGTACCGAAACTATTCAAAAGTGATTCAAGGTCCAAGCATGTGTGCATGATTTGCATGGAAATCATGTGCGGGTACACTCACTTTTCCTCGTAGGGGCTGGTGTGGTGCAGACCATGCTCACGCTTGCTGAGGATGAGCCTACACACAACACCATAGCCTCCACTGTGGACACATGTACTACACATAGGGTACAATACAGTGCTTAATACAGAAACCATGTGGCTGGTGTGCTCACTTTTCCTCATAGGGGCTGGTGTGGTGCAGGCCGTGCTCGCGCTTGCTGAGGATGATCCCAGTGTCCTGCAGGCGCGCGACCCACGCGGGCGGGCGCACCATGTGGCTCCACTTGTGCAGCTCCTGTGGTCACAGGAGCACATGCACAGGGCGTACAACAAGAACAACACGATGCTTAGCAGTATGCACTTGCACGAAAAAAGGCTGTCAGCCATAGTTGAGAAAAGGCTAGTAAGCCATGGTTGCATATGACCAACATGTGGCTCTATGCTCTCACACACAAAAAAACTTGTCAGCAGTAGTTGAGAAATGCCTACTGAGCGATGGCTGGGTGTGTGACCACCATGTGGCTCCAATTGAGCAGCTCCTGAGGTCACAGGAGCACATGCGCAGTGCGAGTAGCATCAGCAGCAGCGGCGAGGGGCAACTCCTGTGATCACGCGACCACACAGGTGTGGTGCATGTGATGCTGGTACACTACGTGGCTACTACAGTAGTGAATGTATGTATTTCAAATTATACACAAATCACAGGTATACGTGGCGTCCGCACATGGTTTTCCTTCACTCTCACCAACAGTACAGTACATAAGTAGTATAGGTATGCATGTGTATACATAACATGTGTATGTGGCACCCACATAGATCTCCTTCATTCTCACCTGGCACATGAGTAGACCCATGAGCGCAAACACGCCATCGTCTGTACACCAAGAAAAATACATCACCATGAACGTGCGCACTTCGTATGTGTACACATACTACATTAGCATGAGTACGTGCGTACTCACGGCATGTACTTCTGAAGTATACGATTGCAACCACATAGTTTTCCTTCATTGTCACCTGGCACATGAGCAGGCCCATGAGTGCAAAGACGCCAAATATGGTGCCCGCGGGAGAGAGGTGGCTCAGCTGCAGCAGCCCCAGCAGAGGTAGCACGCCATAGCAGATCTGCAACAGCAGGCGCATGTGTGCATGCAGAACGGGACAAGCATAGCATATTCAACTATTTCTATGCATGACACTTTCACGCCGTAGCAGATCTGTTACAGCACACACGTGTGTCCATGCAGCAGGGGGCATGAGTACATGCCAACTCAAATGTGATCCACGCCAATTCACATGTATGTACATGGCATATTCACGTCATACCAGATCTGTGACAGCACACACGTGTGTCCATGCACAAGTCAACACGCAGTTAACCAATTCACACTGTATTATTAGTGTACAGTACTGTTATCATTACTATGTGGCAGCAGGGGCCACTCAAACTGCTCCTCCCCTACACATGTGTAGTAACCTGTGCCACAAACAAACCTACCCGCAGTCTAGAAGTATTGTATATATAATGCACCATGTGGCAGCACATGTGCGTGTGTATATCTACTTCAACATCTACATCAAGTGGAGTCGTGTGAACAAACACGCTTCAAAGTGCTTCTCCACCCCGTCGCCGTACTAGTGTACTCTAATGTGTTCAAGGGGTAGATGTAGCGTGTTCATGGGAGTAAATGTGGCGAGGTTATGGGAGTTGATGTAGCGCATTCGTGCTGCGGGCCACATGCTACATTACAACACGCATGTATACATTATGTCATACTTTGAAATATATTTACTGAAGTATGTTGTATTAAACCGTAATTATATTGCAGCCATGTCTATACTTCAAGTACGCATGCGTTCACAACATGGCCGCATCTTGTGCACATTGCTGGCAAAGTTGCAGCAAGTAGCGGCCCATGGGACACCTCAACATACAGTATACTTCTACTGTGTTGTAACATCAAAATGTTGTACTACAAGTGGCATCTGATAGGAAGGTTAAAGTTTCCTACTTTGTGCACATTGTTGGCAAAGCTGCGGTAGGCAATGGTCCACGGGCTGCCTTGGTGCCCCTCACAACACAGCGCAATACTTCATACTTCAAGTTTACATACATGATACTACTGATGATGGCCTCACCTTGTGCACGTTGTTGGCAAAGTTGCGGTAGGTGATGGTCCATGGGCTGCCGTGGTGCCCCTGGAAGGCCTCTATCACAGAGCCCAGTACAGGCGTCTGCAGATTGCCATAGTTGTCCACAGACCTGCGCACATGGAAGCCATACACAGCAGTGTAAAGGTGACTCACTTGCGCACATGACATCTACTAGTACATAACAGTTGCCTAGTTGGTCCTCCACAAACCGGCGCACATGAAATCCACACACATACACATATGTGTAAAAGTAAGTCACTTGCGCACACGACATCATCCACAGACCTGCAAACGTAAAATCCATACAATAGTCTTAGTCATTTGCGCACATGACATCCATACCACCGTTCTAAGAAAGCTGCCGCCGCCACTGCTGCTGCTGCTGCTGCTGTTACCGCTGCTGCTTCCGCTGCTCCAGCTGCGGCAGCTTCCGATGCTGCTGGCGCTGCTGGCGCCGGGCACAGGTTTTTCTTGCGAAACCGGCACGTGACGTCCAATGACGGGCCCCCAGGTGGGGGGGTCTACGGGTTGCCATAGTTGTCCACAGACTTGTGCACATGGAATCCACATGCATTTCATACAGCTTTGATACTAAGCTCAGTGGTAGAAGCAAAAAGAGCAGGTGCGTGTGGGCATCGTTTTTTTTTCCGTCACACAACCCCTGCTGCATATTCAGCCAACAGAATGTTCAAAACAGTTCGGCATTCCAGCTGGTGGTGGTGCTGCTGCTGGGATGCCAAGTAAGGCACGAATACTGCACTACAGCATCAAGTAGTCAAATGGCCCCACCAGCCTGCTGTCTGGTGGCAATGCGTGCTGCCACCGCGTTACACCACTTTTTGCTGCCGCCTCTGGGAGCCCTCTTAGCGTTCACACAGCCAAAAGAGACCACCGGAAACGCAACCTTTGCATACGCACTGCCTCTGCAGCTGCGCCTGCCACAAGCAAGCCTCAGCACCAGCACCTGCGGCACCACGCGGAGTCGTGCTTACCAACTCAGAACGCAACTGTGACGCTTCGCCGGTGCCTGGTCAGCAGCAGCGCAGGCAGATTAGAAACGTGTGTAAGATGCACCAGCAGCGGCACCAACACACCATCTTGCACACGACTCACCAGTGAAAGACGCCAGTGAAGGCGTCGGCGAAGAGCACTCCCGCAGCGGCGGCCGCCACCCCCCCGGCAGCGGACAGCAGGGGGGCCTCCGATGCCGCCACGCCAGCAACCGCCCCTCCAAACATGACTGCCGCCACCGTCAGCGTCGTCGCCAGCAGCGCAACCATATAAGGCTTGTCCTCCAGTGTGTCTCCCTCGATCACAAGCTTCGCCTCCTTGCTAGCGCGCAGGGGGGCCTTGCGCTGCTGATGCTGCGTCGGCTGCTGCACCGCGGCGGCGGGTGCCGCTTCCGAGGGCACAGTCACTTCTGCGGTCACCTGCAGATGCCGGCTGCGCACCTCCATTTGCAGCTCCTGCTCCGGGGGCACGGTGGCGCCCTCCCGGTCAGCCGCTCCCGCTGCCTGGGGCAGGGGCTCGTTCAGCACGCGCAGGCGCCGCCGCCCCACGCTGCTGCCGTAGCCGGGGGCGTGTGCGCCGGCAGCGGTGGAGATGCGAGCTGACAGGGCGTTAGTGTGTGGGAGGGCAGGGGCAAAGGCTGCGCAGCCCGCGACTGCGGCGGCAGCCACCAGGGCCCCCACGCACCGCCTCTGCTGCCGCTGCGCCGTCATGTCAGCTGCTGTTGGTCGGTGCTGCTGCAGACGCTGTAGGGGCTTCGGAGTGAGGCTGAGGTGTGGCGGGTGCAGCGCACGCTTGACGAGGCTGGCGTACGCCGCTGGACTTTGAGTCAGAGGTCCAAAACGACCGAGTGCGTGGCAAGTTGGCAACGGGGGGGGGGAGGAAAGATTTCTATATGTTTCGTTAAAAGGATCTGATGTGGCGTTTGATGATGTTCACTACGATGTGTACATGTACATGATCATCGAGCACAAAGTGTTTGAACATCAATTCACGTTGTGTTCTGACGGCGGCCGCGCACGTCGGAGCTGGTGTTTGCAAAGCGCTACCTACCCCCCCCTCACCATCACCACCGAGCATGATGATCAGGACCCGCATCACCGCTGCTGCCTTGGCCCTGGTGGGCTCCTCCCGCATGGGCGCGGGCTTCGCCTTCCTGCCCAAGGGCAGCATCCCTCAGGCAAGCAAGCAGGCTTAGATTTGGTTCAAAAAACCCTGTCACTGATGCAAGGCCACAAGATCCATGATCGTGTTTCAGCCCCAGAGAGGGGTTCAGCGCCAGCAGCGAGCCACCGCGCTCTTATGTCTGGCCATCGCAGCGCTGCTACAGCAATTGGCATGGCCTCTGGTAGCGCGTGCATGGCGCATGAATGTACCGTGCTCTGGGCTTCTGCCTTTGTGCTTGTGGATCTTGAGCTGTCAGCACACCACAGCATGCGGCTCGCATGCAGCCGGTACCTAGGAGCATGGCAGCATGTCTAGCTTGGATCAACGCCATGGCTGTCATGCGAATAGTCTGGTGTGCTGCTGCGATTGCCAGCACAGCCGTTTTTGCTCCTGCAACCTCCTGCTGCACGACGCAAGGTGTTCCTGCGGTCACGCTGCTGGTGCTGCGAGGGGCAGTTTGGCGTGCAGAGCGGCAGCAGCCAGCGCTTTCGCTGTGGGCGCACAGCCTTCCTCGGCATTGTATGGTAACACCGGCTGGCAGCAGGTGCTTGTAGAAGGCGCAAGGTGCAGCTAGAGAACATTGCTCAGCTCCCGCTTGTGATGATTGAGCGAAACCTGTGCTAATGCTGGTGAATTCTGCTGCTGCCAGCAAACACAGGTACCCTGACCAGTGCATGTCTACCTGTCGTGCTGCTGCCGAGCACTGCTGCTGCTGCTGCTGCTGCTGCTGCTGCTGGTGCTGTCACGGCCGCTGCTGCTGCTGGTGTCCACCACAACCAACTTCAACACCAACTTCAACTGTGCTGCTGCAGGGGACCAACGCGCTCAACCGTACCGTGTCCCAGGTGTGTGCTTGTGTCAGCAGTTAGTTGAAGTTGATGTTGGAGTGCTTTGTGTGCTCAGCAGCAGCAGGTGCTGTCTTGCGTGTGCTCAGCAACTAAGAGTGCTGTTGTGTCTGTGCCCTCATCAGCAGGCGCTGCTGCACGAAGCGACACCTGGTTCCATTTGCTTGTTGACAGTGTATGTGCAGCACTGGGTCACAGCGCATAAAGTAAAATCATCCACTTGCCAGCGTAATACATTGACGTAAACATTTTTTGACACCATATAAGTCATGTGCTGTAGTTTGTATGGCGTACAACATTTGCTACATAATTACAATAAACACTTGCGAGTAGTAGTTTTAGTTATTTGCATTTGGGGGCGAAGAGCCCATGACACACGCATGCCAGCACGCTCACTGGCGGCCATGACACGAATCAAATGCTCGACAAGTATGTTCACACGTGTACGGACCAAGAAGAGGGCTAGCGGGTGCCCGCAGGCTAGCTAGGGCTCGACCTTGCAAGTAGTAGTACAACATACAATTTGTGTTAACCCACAAAACTTGCTAGATGACGCCTTAGTCTGTGGTACCTGAGCAGCACCTAGTTTTTTTGTTGGCCTTAGGCCTCTATGCATGTGCTCGGACTACATGTATGTGCACCACACATTTATCATACATGTATGTATCGTATTGTACTTCTGAAGAATACCATTTATAAATACACATACTTCGACATACATATCACGTGGAATTTATTGTGCTGCTTTGGTTTGTGCGGCGCTTTTATTTCTTATACGGTGTACATGCATCCACATCTACTGTAGCGCTGGCGCCATGATGCCTTCACCTGCGACGACAGCTCTGATTGCCAAGTGTTCACTGTGTTCATGAATTGTGTTCATGAATTTCAGGCTCGCCACATGTCCATGTCCATGTCCAAGTCGGACCAGACCTTCTACGCACTGGGAGTAGCGCTGGCGCAGCAGACGTCCAAGTTCAAGGACCTTCTCTCTCTTGAGGAGCGTGAGGTGAGTGAGAGCCATAAACTTCAAATCTGTACTTCAAGTAGTAGTTGGAACACAACTTCAACATGGCAGCAGACACCCAAGTTCAAGTACTTTCTCTTGCCTGAGGAGCGTGAGGTGAGTGAGAGCCATCAACTTCAGCTTGTACTTCAAGTAGTGAAAAAGCTTCAACCTATTTTCAGCGGCGCTCGACTAGCTTGGCGGGGCCTCCCAAGACGCACATGCGGTAGTCCGGGCCTTGGCACTGTGTGGCACTTCATGCACAGTTCAGCCATGCTCTTCCGCTTTGTACTTCAAGCAGTTAGTTGCAACAGGAGTGGCACTGGCGCAGCAGACGTCCAAGTTCAAACACCCTCGAGAGGGGAGTGAGTGCCATAAACTTCAAATTCTGTACTTGAAGTAATGCGAAACTCCAGTATACATTCATTCTCAGTGGCGCTCGACGGCCTCCCAGGATGCACATGCGGTAGGCCGGGCCTTGTCACTGTGTGGTACTTGATGCGCAGTGTAGCGATGTGGCACTTCATACGCAGTTTAATGATGGGCTGTACTCAAGTTCTGTTCATGAGCAAATTCCCTAGAAAAGGTATTAACTCGACCATTTCGGCGCGGCCTCTCAGGACGCACATACGGTAGTCAAGGTATTGTACGGTAGTGAACTTCAACTTGTACTTGAACTTTGTGCAAAGTTGAAGTTGAAGTTGACGTACCTGTGTCGCGCGCTGGTGTCCCAGGTCACTGGCACAACATTCCTGTAGCCTTGCTGCGGTTGAGCGGTGTTGGACTCCTGCTGCTGCTCCTGGTGACTGGTGTTTCCACTGCTCCTGCCTGAGCACTCGTGCTACTGCCTGCTGCTGAGCACTGCTGCTGCTGCAGCAGCAATGCTTCCGGGCACTGCGTCTGCCACTGCTGAGTACTGCGTCTGCCGCTGCTGCTGCACTGCTGCTGCTGCTGAGCACTGCGGCTGCTGCTGCCCCTGCTGCTGCTGAGCACACCTCTCTTGCCTGTGTTTTGAGCTGGTGGTCCACCTGGGCCATGTCTGATGGCTGCCCACTAGAACCAACTTCAACTTCAACATGAACTTCAACTGCACTGCTGCTCCTCTGTTGCCTGTGTTTTCCAGCTGGTAGTCCAGGGCATGTCTGATGGTTGGCTGGACAGGCCCATCAAGGTGGACCCGGAGCCGCTCGCCGACGAGGTAAACTTCAACTCTTACTTCAACTCTTGCTTCAACAGTTCATGTACTTCAGCAACAACAGCAACAACCCGCTTGACTAACCTATCCAGCTATCCGCAGTTTGTGCCGGTGAACATCTGATTTGGAGCACTGAAACAGCTCTGAATTTCAACTTGGATACACAGTTAGTAATTTATACGCAGTTCTCAAGGTGGACACAGAGCCGCTCGCCGATGAGGTAACCTTCATCGTCAACTTTAAATTCAAGATATGAAACTTCAAGTTCAACTTGTACTTCAATGCTTGTTTTGGAGAAGCGAAGAAGCAGTTGCGAAGTACACTAACTTCTTCCAGCTGTCACGTGGACAAGGGGTGTGCACAAAGAAGCATCCGTGAAATTGTGAAACTCCTACTACCACTTGGCAGTAGATCATGCAGATGAGACAAGTTTACTTTGTGCTTCAATAGATGATTTGCAGATGTCTTAAACGTGCTGGCAAACTTTAACTCTTGCTTCAACAACAGTGTACATCAAGTGGGCCGCCTACAGCCACACGTTGACGAGGTGGTTACCTTATCAATATTTATACTGAAAGGCAGTCAAGGGAGGCTGGAGCTCAACATTATATTATCTTTCTGTATGAATTTCATGTGTGTTTTTTTCAGGTGAATGGCACGCTGGAGGAGTGCACCAACTGGCAGCTCAACACTGTATCATACTTCACAAGTACTTTGAAGTATGTGTACAGAATGCATTTGGCCCATGCTAAGTATCTGTACAAAATTCAGATGGTGTGCTCAGGTGCATCATTTGCTATGTATTTGTACGGATTTCATGTGGTTGTTGTTTTTTCAGGTGAATGGCATGCTGGAGGAGCGCTTGCTCAACACTTCAAAACTATGTGTATGGAATTCATGAACTCATGTGTTCATGGCTTGACACTATCGTTTGTTTGTATGGATTTCATTTTTTTTGTCAGGTGAATGGCATGCTAGAGGAGCGCATGCTCACTTCAGACTATGTGTATTGAATTCGTGAATTCATGTGTCAATGGCCTGGCGCTATAACTTGTTGTATGGATTTCATGTGGTTATTGTTATTTTCAGGTGAATGGCATGCTGGAGGAGCGCATGCAGGCGCAGGTGGGGAAGATGCAGGCCAAGGGCGGGGAGTTCCTGGCGGACGCAGCCAAGGAGGTGAGAGCTGCAGTTACACTGTTACAAGACAGTTACAGAGCAGTTGCAAAGTACTTTTTGAAGTAGTTACATACGCCAAGTGAGGGGAGTTCCTGGCGGACGCAGCCAAGCAGGTGAGCAGCACTTGCGCTTCAGTTGCGCTTGAGTTACAAAACAGCAGGTACCCACAGGCTTCGGCCTGGCGTTTTTGCCCCAGCCAAGGCAGTATCTGGGCTCACCAACCTTTTAGGCTTCTTTCACTTACAGAGCAGTTACATAGGAGGCCAGTTCCTGGCAGACGCAGCCAAGGGGATGAGCAGCAGTTGCGCGTGTGAGCAGCAGTTACACTTCAGTTACAAAGCAGTTACACTTCAGTTACAAACAGCAGCAGTGCAACAGCTACACAGCACTTGCATGGGGCTCGCAGGCAAGGCAGCGAGCAGCAGCCACCCACCAGATACAAAGCAGGTACCCAGCACTTGCTGAGCAAGGCAGTCATGGATGATAAGCAGCAGTTACATTCTTCGAAGTAGTTCGAATTATCAGTTACAAAGCAGCCAGAGAGCTGTTACATAGGCAGTTACATAGTCTGGCAGATTCTGCCCAGGCGGGTGACCAGTTACAAGACAGTCACAAGGCAGTTACAGTCCTGTTAGACAGGCCAACCAGGTTCTGGCGGACCCAGCCAGGCGAGTGAGCAGTTACACAACAGTTACAAGGCAGTTACCCACCCACTACACAGCACAGGCGGACCTCACCCAGGCGGGTGAGCAGTTCCACAACAGTTGCAAGGCAGTTACAGACCCGTTACTCATCAGCCAGCCATTTCTGGCGGACCCAGCCAGGCGAGTGAGCAGTTACACAACAGTTACAAGGCAATTACTGACACACCCACTACACAGCACAGCCAGATTCTGGCGGACCCCACCCAGGCGGGTGAGCAGTTACACAAAAGTTGCAAGGCAGTTACAGACCCGTTACACAGGCAGCGGGCGGCCAGGTCCAGGCTGCAGCAGCCGCTTGGTTCTGCAGTCAAAAGTGCGCCTTTGCCTTTGATAGTTTGTTCACCGCGAGCAGTCACCGTGCCGGCGAACTCCTGGCACATGTGTCAGTTACACTAAAGCAGTCGGTTCTGACGTACTTCTTGTTGAAGTAGTGTGTTCTGATTGGCAGTTTTTCGTTTTTAACTGGCAGCCTTGTTGTTTTTGTTTGGCAGTGTTGTGGTTTCGGCTAGGCCGAGCAGTGCACATGGCACACACATGCATGCGTCGCTGATACCCGCACATTGCACTGCTGCTGCTGCTGCTGCTGCTGCTTTGGTGCTTGTGTGACTGGTTGACAATTCAACGTCAACGTCAAATGCTGGCAAATGGCAGGCCGGCGCCACACAGACTGCGTCTGGCTTGGTAAATGAAGAAAACTACACAGAACCCCCTTTTCTCTCACGACACCGTCAGCAATTTCATGTGTGCTTATCTGACATCTTGCGTTTCATGCGCCCCTGACACACATACATTGCGCTGCTGCTACTGCTGTTGGTGCTTGGTTGAAACTTCAACTTCAACTGCTGAACCTTCAACTTCAACTGCTGTTGCTGTTCAACTTCAACTGCTGTTGCTGGCACAGGCTGGCGCCACTCAGACTGCGTCTGGCTTGGTGATACAGACCATCAAGGAAGGCGATGGCCCCTCCCCTGCCGCCACCGACAAGGTATATCCTGTATACATGTTTTTACATGTGTTTTGTTGTTTGTTTGTGCTGTACATGCATGTATACATATACCGCACATAAGGTACTTGTGAAGGAATTGCACGTGTACGCTTCTGCACCACTGCTTGCTTCTGCCCCAATGGTGGGGACCACTGCCTGGCGCTAGCGTCACCACCCTGCCACCACTCCGATGCAAGTAAGTCTGCTTCAGCCACGGTGCCTGCAGCCCCCATTTGAACGCACCACCACATCTCTACGATGGAATCCGCGCTTCGGTAGGTGCGAGATGGCTGCGTCTTCTTAGGCGCCATCTTTGCTTTGTTCACCCCTTTGCACGGGTCCGCCCAGGGTGACGGCCCCTACCGGTGGGGAGACCTAGAGTTTATCGCTCCTAGATTAGTTCTCACATAAGGCACATCGCAGTCGCCGCGGCTGTTCAGAAGCCCCCTGACCCGAAATGATGAGAGCGTTTGCCCAAGGTTTTGTGCACGTGATGTCGCATACCTTGGGGCGCGTGCAGCTTTGCAAGCGGCCATGCACAGAACTCTTGCCCGCGATGCCACACAGCAAGTGGCGTCACCGGATACAGCACTCGCGTACCTCTGTGATGTAACTGGCACACTATTGTCTTTTGAAGTTGAAGTCAAAGGGGGCGGGGGCGCGCGCACCACTCCGCAGTACAATCTGTGGTACCAGAGAACGCACCACAGGAGCGCGCTGCAGCGGGCGCATGCTTGCAGCTGGTTTGCTTGCCACTGCCGCCATCACCACCCCGCTCCCTGGATGCCACCAACTGTCGTCTCGCCGCCATTACTGGTGTGTCTGCCTTCACCGCTGCCAGTGTCGCTGGGCAGCACTGCTGTTGCCACTGCTGGGCGCTGCTGAGACTGCTTCTGCTGACAGCTGCTGGTGCCGCCGCCGCTGCCGCCGCCGTCACTGCTGCTGCTGCTGCTGCCACCGCCGCCGCCGCCGCTGCTGCGGCTGCTGCTGCTGCCGCCGCCGTCACTGCTGCCGCCACCGCCGCCACTGCTGCCGCCACCGCCGCCACTGCTGCCGCCACCGCCGCCACTGCTGCCGCCACCACCGCCAATGCTGCCGCCGCTGCTGCTGCTCTTGCTACTGCCGCGCACTGCCGCCCGCTGCACCAGGCACCACGGCGTGCTGCTTAGCGGCGTGCAGCTGATGAGCAGCGTGGTGGCGATGGACCGTGCTTACGCGGCGCTGTTCACGCGCGTCGTGCCCAGCCTCGTGCGCCTCCTCAAGAACCTCGTGTCCGTGGGGTACTCGCCGGACCACGACGTCGCGGGAGTCACAAACCCCTTCCTGCAGGTGTGTATACCAATACATGTACATGAAAACTCATCTAGGAGCGATAAATTCTAGGACTGCATATATACATGTAGTACTATCATTATGTACCCATTTTCCAACGTTTTGGTAGCATACCTCATGTCCGTGGGGTACTCGCCGGACCACGACGTCTCAGGAGTCACTAACCCCTTCCTGCAGGTATAAAATATACCAATATATTTCGAAGTATGTTTATGCACCCATTTCTGGGGTTTATTCGACAGCGTACCTCGTGTCCGTGGGGTACTCGTTGGACCACGACGTCGCAGGAGTCACAGACCCCTTCCTGCAGATACGTATACCAATATATAGTTGATGTGTGTATCGTATGTAGAATGTGACGTACGTGTTGCGAGCACATGATTCCAGTTTCTGTGTGTTTATGGATACGACGCCTCACGCTATGGGCTACTCGCCGGACCTCGATGTCACAGGACTGACAGATCCCTTCCTGCAGGTATGTAGAACGAGGCATATACTTCAGAAGTATGTATTCATAAATACTTTTTTTCCTTAAGTATTATCGTACTTTTGTTCACACCATTCCCATTTTTCAGTGTTTATTGGTGTAGAACCCGTCGCTCCTCCCTGGCATGGTGGGATGTTTGCAGCGGATGTAGAGTGGCATTGGCCATGCCGCCTGCTGCCGTCTGCGTGTGCTGAGGCAACTGCCCTGCTCAATGGTCCCCGCTGCTGCCACCGTTGTCGCTGGGTGTGGGTGTAACAGGTGAAGACGCTGCGGCTGCTGCGCGTGCTGGGCGAGCATGGCGGCAGCGACGACGCCGCGGAGGCCATGAACGACATCCTCGCACAGGTGAGCAATGCACTCGTATCATGTACCGCAAGCGTGTGAATGCTACGTATACGCACATACTTTTAATTATTTGTAGTATTACATGTTCTTACTTGTAGTTCAATAACCTATTTCGAAGTACTACGACTGTCACTTCACGTATGAGTATGCTTGGCAAGTATGTACTCCTTGACAGGAGTACCGGTACTATTTGAAATTGCTTAACAGGTGTATTTCTACATGTGCCTGTGTGCACATGTACATATGCACATGTACATGCACCCAAACATGTGCATACTTTTTTCTTCACAGGCGGCGGTGCTGCGGGTGCCAGGCGTGGCAACTTTGGTGTGTTGGCAGCGCCGTGTGTACCCTGACGCGTCGTCGCGCCCCTGCCCACGCGTCACCGTGCACGGTGTACAAACACGCAAATAAAGTTTGGCCGATACTCTTGTGTCGCAGTGTCTGTAATACACATAGTTCTCATAGTAGTGACGGGGCTTTGATGCGGCCGCAGGTGACACAACTCTCATACTGTGACTGGGTTTTGGTACTGCCGCAGGTGGCGAGCACGACTGAGACGGCCAAGAATGCGGGCAACGCCATCCTATACGAGTGCGTCAACACCATCATTGGCGTGCAGTCGGAGCAGGGCCTGCAGACGCTCGCCATCAACATCCTGGGCAGGTGCGCCCCAAGTACTAAGCGCCTGTGATAAGTTTTGTGCTACATAATGTGGTAGTATGTACTACCAGTACTATTATGAGTGTCGTGTGCAGCCTTTTTATGACAGGCGCATGGCAGGGCCTGCTAGACGCTCGCCATCAACACCCTGGGCAGGTGCGCGCCCGCACCGCCACCATTTACGCTACCACCATACACAAGTATGCACGTCAAGTCATAAGGGCCTATGATGACGCATTATGACAGGACTTGCAGGCAGCAGGCAGGGCAACAGCCGGAGCCTCGCCACGATGGTGGTGCTGAAGACGAGTGAATATTGAGAGAGAGAAAGAGGGCCGTGGAGACAGTCGGAACTGCCTGTCAAGAACGTGTAGATGGAATGCACTAAACACAGAATTTGTCCTGTGTAGTACACAGAGCTGCTGAGCAGGTGAGATCCTTGTCACATTATACTTCAGAAGTATGTACTGTGTGGAGCCACTACATGTAAGTCAGGCGCATGGCAGAGCCTCCAGACGCTCGCCATCAACATCCTGGGCAGCTGCGCGCCCACACGGCCACCATACACACTACTAGCATGTGCACCTCAAGTATTACGGACCCATAACAAAGGTTTGGCATATACAGTACTACCGTACTAGCAGTATTAGCAGTGTATCGTGTACAGCCACTTCATGACTGGCGCAGGGCCTGCAGACGTTCGCCATCAACATCCTGTGCAGGTGCGCGCCCAACGGCCCCCGTGTGTCACGCTGACTCTCGTGTATGCCCTGCTAGTTACTGCATTGTGACCGGCGCATAGAAGCGTGTCACTATCTCCCGCGTGCCCTGTCTTGTCCGCTTGTGGCGGATGTGTGGATGGGTACACCGTTCATTTTGTAAAATGGCGCGGTGCGGCGGCACCCCGCGCGCGTGCGCCCCGCAACAGACCCAAACCGACACAATATACTATAGTACACTGAAGTACATGCTTCTGGAAGTATTCATATACCTGAAGTACTGTGAAGTAGTATCTGGGTACTGTGCATCCTGTGTACAACAATTTATGTGATCTGCAACAGAACTTTGGACCCCCTGCGCACTGCGTCGCGTGATGCACTGCTGAGCCGCCCCACCGTGTCAACCCGCGAACTCCCTCTCCAGATTTACTAAAGCTCCTGTTGGCTGGTGCTCATGTGGTTTCTTTTGCCACTCTCAGGTTCCTGCTGAACCGCGACAACAACATCCGCTACGTGGCGCTGAGCACGCTGGGGCGCGTGGTGGAGAGGGACATGGCCGCCGTGCAGCGCCACCGCGGCACGGTGAGCACACACATCAATGTTTTGGCGCGCGTGCATAATGTTGCTGCCGCTGCCACCGCTGCCCTTGTGCTGCCCCGCTACGCTGCTGCTGCTGCCGCTGCTACTGCTGCTGCTACTGCCCCTGCCGCCACCGCCGCTGCTGCTGCCAGTGCTGCTACCGCCCCTGCCGTCGCTGCTGCTGTCGCTGCTGCTGCTGCCCCTGCTGCACTGCCGCTGTCACTGCCGCTGTCACTGCCACTGCTGCTATTGCTGCCACGGCCGCCGCGGCTGCGGCCGCTGCTGTCATGGCAGGCCCGAATGCATTGCGCCTGATCTGCTCGTGGTGAAGCGTTGACCGGCGCCCGTGCGACCTCCGCGCAGTGCCGCTGTGCCAGTTGCATACAGTGGCGCCGGCCAGCCGCCAGAGCACCTGCTGTCAGCCGGTGGAGCTGGTGCGGGGTGGGGTGGGGAGGGGGGGGGCTGACGCTGGCGCCGCTGCAAAAGGCACTGTCTGCCCACCGCCATTGAGCGCGCGTGCTGTCACTTCGCCGCTGTACATAGGCTGTGTGGGCGTGTGCGCTGCACATACTTCGAAGTGTTTTTTTAAGTACTTCGAAGTATTTTTTTTGTGGGACCGGCCGCTGAGCAGCCAGGGCCAGAACACAGACAGTGCCCTGCTGGTGGCGCTGCATAACAGCAGCTGATTCATGTGTCAGCGAAGGCACTGAAGCGCGTGCGTGCGCGTGGCGCGCCCTTCAGTCACCAACTCACTGGTTGCGCGCCATTTTGTGATGTGCCGGTGTGTGCGGATTGTGCGTGCAGATTGTTGACTGCCTGAAGGACCCCGACGTGAGCATCCGCCAGCGCGCGCTAGAGCTTTTGTACCAGGCGAGTGCAATAACATACAGTACCCACATCAAAGTATTTCAACTGTCTGATATTCTTATACAAAGTATAAGTAGGCCTCCCTCCGTAGTGCTTTGTGTGTGCGCACTTGGCAGCGGGCGTGGCGCGCGCCCATGCTGGCGCAGTCGGGCGTATCAGCCATGACCATTTGGCTTTATACTGTTATTGGCTGTGTGTATGTCCTTGGATTCATGTAGCACAGCGTTACTCAGACACCAAAGTAGAATCATGCATGCAAGCCGCGGCGCGAGACTGCTCTTGTGAGCAGCGGCGTGTGCCTGCACCAGTTCGAAAGCACTCGTGGGCGGCTCCACACACAGCTCACAGAGCTGCTTCAGACACTGGCAGCACGCCCAGCGCACATTGCTAGCTACTGTCAAACTATTTACTGGCAGTTGCGGGCGTGCAAGGGCCCATGCCATGTATGCCAGCACGCTCACGCTCGTGGCCGCAGAAGATGCCCGGCAGTGCATGCACACGAACACACAAAGTTCTGTGAAAAAGCAGGAGCAACAACTGCTGGTAGCGGGCAGGCTTGAGCCGCCCGCAGGCCACTACTCTAGGACTTCAAGTACTTCTTGAAGTATTATGGAGCCATGTCTGCTGGTGTGCCACTCATCATCGGACATGACGTGGACAGCAGGTGCCACTGCGTCGTACCGTTGCGCCGTGCGCTCGCCACTGCGCATCCCATCCACAAGGAAAAGACATGCGAACACGCAGTATGCAACCCACAGTACTGTGCACGCGCTCGTGCGCCAGCAGCCGCGCACCACTACAACTTCGACAACAGTCCTCGACCTGGACGCCTATCAGCACATGCCACTGCTGGGCACGCCGGGCGCTAGCCCGCCGGCCGCCGCAGGGCAGGCCGCGGAGCCGACCCCCCCATAGATGTCGTAGTATAGCTGGTGCACACATGCCCTCATGTCTCTATGAATATGGACAAATTTCAACCACAAAATCAAGTTCAACTGGCCCTCCCACTGGCAGGTCAACCTGCCCCCAACCTGCAGGCCCCTCGGCACGTGCAACTGCTGCACTCCCCGGGTGCCATCCCGCCGGCCGCCGCCTGGCAGGCCCACGCAGCCGACCCCCTACCCCATATACGAAGTACAAGTACATTATGCAGTTCAGCCGGTATGGCACGCACATGGCCTCATGTTTCTCTGACTCATGTGGGCTTTTCGTAACTGCTTGCTGAACTGTGGTGCAGCTGGTGAACGAGGGCAACGTCGCGGTGCTGACCGGCGAGCTGCTCAACTACCTCGTGGTGGCGCTGCCGGAGCACAAGCCAACCCTGTGCGACAAGGTGCGCCACACTGCAGTCCCCACCCTCACTCTCACGTAGTTGTGGGCCAGCGGCAGGCCCTAGTAGAACCAGAACTCATCTGGCACCTGCACCGCTGTGGTGGCGCTGCTTTACCCCCTGTTTCGCTGCCATGGCGCTGCCGGAGCACAAGCCGACCCTGTGCGACAAGGTGCGCCACACGTGCTTGCCCGCATCTTTTGCTGCATACACCGCAACGGCAGCCACCACCGCCGGGGCGCCACAACGGAAGCCGGCTACCAGGTGGAGAGGCGTGGGGGGTGTCCGAGTGGGCAGGGCGGCCCGCCGTAGGACATACCGCCGTCTGGCGTCCCTACCTCATGTGTCCACCCTGCCTGCTGCTGGTGGTGGTGCTGGTGGTGGTAGCACTGCTCTGTAAACGGCCACTAGGCTGACACCGCTGCATCTTTGTGCCGGCGGCCTGCGGCATTCGCAGTGGCAAGCGCGCTGGCTGCACGGCGGCGGAACGCGTGAGCCGGCGCCAGCACGGCAGAGCGGTGGCACTAGACGAGCAGCAGTTGCTCCTCACCGCTCACTGTGACGGGGTTGTGTGCCAGCAGCAGGTCCCAATAGAATCAGGAGCCTTCTTCTATCTGCACCACCAGTTTGCTGGTCAGTATGCCCGCATCGGCGTCATCCACCCAGTAGAATATGGCGGTCCCGTTGTGTGTCATGGCGGCACTGCACTCGTGTCCTGGCGCCGTGGTGGAGCTGCTTCACCCCTGTTTCGCTGCCACGGCGTTGTCGAAGCGCTGGGCGCGTGCCCCCATTTGCAACAGCACGCCAGCCAGGCACAGCTCGCGCGGCAGAGCACTGGTGATGGGGGGGCCGCTGTCTCAGCGACTGACTCGCTGCATGGCTCAGCGACTGACTCGCTGCATGGCTCGTGCCATCGTCCTCACTGTGTGCGGAACGCCGCTGCCGCCCGACTGCCGTTGCTGCCTGCCAAGTGTACACGCGTGCATGGCTGTCCCACCAACAGCCGACTCCATCCCAGCCCACACTGCCTGCGTACCTTGCACGCGCTTGTGCTGCTACTGATGCTGCCGATGCGCTGGCATTAACTGACACTCGCCGTTGCTTCCGCCGACGACGACACTGCCGCCACCGCTGCCGCTGCTTCCGCCGGTGTGTCTTCCCGGCGCCTTTATACATAAACTATGTATGCTAACTATGTAGATAATGGACGTGGTGGAGCAGCACGCCACGGACCGGCGCTGGCGCGTGGACACCCTCATCTCCATGCTGGGCATTGCGGGCGACAGCGCGTCGGACGCCATCGCCGCCAACGCCATCATCTACATTGGCCAGTGCCCAGAGTACCAGGTGCGGAAAAATGCCAAAAACGCAAAAAAACACGCTCACTGCCGAGCTCTGGCGCCACCCCTTGCTCAGCGGCAGTTACCACACCAACCGGTTGTGTTCAGTGGGCGCCCTTGCGCGCGAGAGGTGATGTTGGGTTTGTGTTACCGCAGCCAGCTCACACCGTCAGTGGCCAGACAGTAAGCGGCGCCATCGCCGCTGACGCCATAATCTACGTTAGACAGTGCCCGAAGCATGGGGGGCAAAAGCTCAGACGCGCGCACTTCCGAACGGCGGCGCCGCCCTCTGCTGACCAGCAGTCAAGAGCCTGCGCGTGCGTGTCATGCACAAGCTATATGCTGCGCCACTGTTTCCCCCCTCACTAAAAAAACGCGCACTTCCAAGCGCCGGCACTGCCCCCTGCTGAGCAGCTGCCTGGCCACAAACCCGCAGCGCCCCCGCCTGCACCCTTCAAGGGGCACATGTCACCCACACGCTTTACGCGGCGCCACTGTTTCCCCCCTCACTCCCACCCTCCCCCTCCCCCCCCTCCCCTGCACCCCCTAGGGGCACGTCGT